>MINK01033647.1:0-10851 GCA_001735545.1 Phormia regina
ATGAAATGAAGCTGCAATGGACACCCTGTGTTTCTAATATTTTGCGGGCGGACCACGTCCATTTTCGGTTTTCGAGTTTATATTGACCCTCAAACTAACCGTACAAAATTTCATTGTGGTACATGCTTTTGTTTAAAAGATATCAGCAAATCAATGAAATTAATCTACAATGGACACCCTGTGTTTCTAGTATTTTGCAAATGTGAAAGGTGGGCGTAAAGTGGGCGGACCACGCACATCTTTTGTTTCCAAATTTTTATTCACCCTCGAACTATCTGTACAAAATTTCGTTGACGTACCAAGAACCAATGCCAAAATAACAATAAAGTACAGTAATCTTCATACAAAATTTGTGTGTATCTGGCCATATACATGCGCTACGTATACGATGTATAGATGAAAAAATCTACACAAATTTTGTTTGTTGTTTTTGTTTTAATGTGTTTTTTTAATAAAACGATACATAACAATATTTGTAGAGGGTAACTGGGGACTCAAACCCCTAACCAAATTAGAAATTTAAAAAATTTGGCTAAACTTTAAATTAAAATGATTTTTTAAAATAATAATAATAATAATATTAAGAATAGTAAATTTATTTTCCTTCTCGAAATTTGGCTTGATATTTCCACAACTATTGAACGCATTAAAAAAATAATAATAATAATAATTTAAATGAAACTTGAACATAACTTTAATTAGATTTTTTTATTATCTTTAGACTTCTAATTCCTTTTAATTGTTAAGGCTTCAATAATTTATTAAGAAATCCAAAATTTACATAAATTATTGCCATTGTTTCTTGAATTGATCCTAAAGAGGTCATTTCATCCGAACAATAAGGTTGTTTAGGGTATTTGGTTGCATTTGGAAGGCAAAATAAATGAACTGAATAAAAGCTGAAAAAGTCGTGCCTTTAAGATTGTCATGTCATTGGAGGTAAGTAGCGATAAATAAGGCTGCAGATATGAATTTTTTTAACGTATGATTGTCATTGTTCTTTTATAATTCTTGTTCATTTCTTCCCTTAAAACTCTGTTTATAAAATTTTTTGACAAAAATTTCTCTTTAGCATTATTAAAAGAGAATAAAAATTTTTTTAAAATTTAAAAAAAAAAAAAAATTAATTTTAGTAAAATTTATCAACTACTTCTCTTTTTCGTTTATATTTAAGAATCATTTATTTTTTGGAAGCAATTATTGAAAACTTTCAAAAAAAAGTCCAAACCAGACGGACGGACGGACAACGTTAAATCGACCCAAAAAGTGATTTTGAGTCGAACGGTATACTTTAAGGTGGGTGTAGGAAAATTTTTTATCTGCGTTACAATATTTGCACAAACACATAATATATAAAAATTTCAAAATATTCACTTAGTTCTACTTTTGAAGTAAGACAGCGAACATCGAACAATGGTGCCAAAACGTTTATTTTGGAAATAATTCTGTAATTTTAGAAATGGTGGATGTATTTGCGAAAAATGTTACATGGACAAGGTTCTTAGCGGATCTGAAGTGAATGAAGGAGTGAACTTCCAAATGCGGTCACCATCGACAAAATTGCATTTATGATTTGATTGAAAACAAATATACACAGATAGTCATAACCAGGTAAACCACAATATGCTCTAAAAATATGTTTTATGCACATTAAATATGCAGTTAAAAGCGAAAAATATGCTCTAACTATGCACCTAAAAAACAAAGATTTTTTTATAATTTTTTATCAAAATTGTCATATTGATCCCTGAACCAACAACATATTCGAAATTCTAGTTTTGATGAAAATCTAAAATTTAGAATATCTGCCAAAAGCTCGTCAATGGATCAAGTGTCAATTCATAAGTAATAACAGTGAGTAAACAATCACAAAAATGTTTTTCTTTTAAGGATTAAACATAATTTTTAATCTTACTGCTTCAAGATATGTTTGTCAATGATAAAATGGTATCCACTAAAATTAATTTTAAAATTTATTATTATTATTATTATTATTATTATTATTATTATTATTATTTGTGTTTTCTCATTTAAAATCTATGCCAAAATTATTTATTTGTTATGGAACGGAGAAATATTTTATTAATTGTTTCATCCAATATCCTGAAAAAAAAAAAAAACAGTTCGTTTTCGTTTGTGGGATACCTCTTATACTTTAAGAGATATGTGGACGAACGTAAAATTTTGAGCCATTTTTGGACATCTTTCTTTTTACTTGGCGGGTTTAATTTGAGTCTTAATATTTTTTTAACATTTTCTTTGGATTCTGTACAAAATTCTAAAAAATTTTTGTGCAAGGGTAATATAAAGGGTTGCCAATTGTGCTGGATTAGGCTGGATTGTCCAGTTTTTTTGATGTTTGTCCAGTGTCCTGTCAAAATACAATTTGTCCAGCTAAATTTAATAAGAGTTTTAATACCGAATACTTGATTTTAAACTTTAATAATAATTAATTTAAACTGAAAGTTAAAAATTAAAACCGTGGATATAAAATTTCTTTATTTTTTTAATATTATTATTATTTTTATTGAAAAGATAAAATATACCTGTATTTGCTTCTTTTCTTGGGTACTCAATACTGTAAAGTAATTATTCAATACCTTCAGATTTTAATATCATTATTTAAATATATCGGCTAAAATACAACTCTGTATACAGATAGAAAAATAATTTATGAATAACTCTTTGGCAGCGTCAGATATTGAATAAATATCCCTAAAAAGCTGACAAAGAACAATTAGTGATATATTCTATAACTATAAAATAGATTGAAAAAATTATTTCTACTTTTTAATAAAAACTACATTTTTAAATCGATTGCCAAGTATTAAATTGAAGAATACAATTAAGTCTCAATATTGCCAAATCATAAGTAAAATATAACTGTATTTTAAATTAACATATTTCTAACAATGTAAAAAAATATTTGTTTAATAAATGTACAACTTTTTTACCAAAATCCAGATTTTCGTTATATTTTGTGTTTTTAGTTGTTTGTGGAGCATAAAATGTCAAAGCTAATATTAAAATATGAATACCTTAGAAAGTTACCACCATATGTTGACTAAACACACAAACAATTTGAAATAAGTCACGCTACTTATAACGACAGGGTGAGCATTTTACTGAAATAAGTCAATTTCTGAAGTAAGTTTTCCCCGAACAGGACTTTTAGGTATTTGTGAGTAAAAAAAAATGGTAATATATTTATATTCTTCTTTCAAGACTAATTTTTTTATATAATACTAAAATTTCATAATGATAGGTAATTAATATAGATTTTATATAAATTCAAATATTATTATTATTATGAGCTGATTGACCCGGCGTTGCGCGACTTTTATTTTACAATAATATAAATTAAAATTAATTTTTTCAAAATGACATAGAAACCGTTTTGATATGGAATTACTGACCATCTTATAAACGAAAAAATACCTCAATGTCCCCTTAGGACCATGTATCTAAATTATCAATTATAGAAAATTAAAAAAGTACCATCACAACAAAAAGGTACAATAAAATCTACTCTTATGGATTTACATTCATTTAGGACTATATATCATTAATTTCATCTTTCTTGGTTCATAATTATATAAAAAAAAATACCATTAGAAGAACGAAAAAGTACCAAAAGACCACTCTTTTGAATTCTTTCCCATACAGGACCATGTATATTTAATTTCATATTTCTAGGTTAAATATTATAGAAAATTCAAAAAGTACCATTACAAGAACAAAAAAGTAGCACAAAGTAACCAGTTAATTTCATGTTTCTGGGTTCATAATTTTGGAAACTTAATAATGAAAATACATTATTAAGTTTGAATAAAATGTAATTTTCCGCCTTTACTTCCTTTTTGGTAATTTTTTTCAAACAACAAAGTATCAATAATTGCATTCCAATAAATTTCTAAATTGTATTAGTATCCCATATTAAAATCCTCATATGAATATTTTAATAAATATAAAAAATGTTTTATGAAAAAAGTACCAAAAATGTTTACCCCTTAAACGTTTGAATTTCTAAAAAGTTCCGAATTTGTATTACTCATTTTTTGATAATTTATGAATACGATATAAATTTTATATGTATGCTCATTGGTTTCAAAGATACATATGGTGCCAAAAAAGTACGAAAATATAGTTTTTACCCGTTCTCTCCCTAAAACGGCTAATTTTCAAAAAAGTGCCAGACACCTGTCCAATTTTTTTTTTTTTAATGAATGACGATAACTATTCAACGTTTTTTGTATCATTATTAGTTTGCGGTTTATAAGGTTACCGATTTTTACCCTTTTAGTCTTAGTGGATCTATATAGAGGGATACCTACGTTCCAAATTTCGTTTCCCTAGCTTCAGCCGTTTGGGCAGTGTAACTTCATATAGATTATTATTTAAAAAAAAAACACTAAATACAAAAATTTTTCGTTTTTTTTTTATATACTATTATTTCTAAAGTAATAACCTTTCCAACGATATCAAATACTTGTATAAATACTTTACACAATCATTGAAACTTTACCCCCTTCAGCAAAATTTTCACAGTTTTATTTATTTCTATGGCAAATGTGAGCTGCAGCATTCTATAAACATAATTGCACAGCAGCTTCAACATGTTTTTTTAAAACAATTTTGTGTAACCTTTGAACCATTAAATATATTTCAATAAATATTTGGGTAAAAATAATACACCTTTAAAATTGGAAAAGAAGGAAAAATTCGCTTGTGTTTAAATAATGAAATATTTTCCTGAAAGTACCCAAAGGAGTAGAAAACACTTTTTGTTCGATTATTGATTGATTTTACACAACAACAAGATTACAGTTTCCTAAGTGAAGAAAATTCTAATTACTACTTGAGAGTAGCATACAAAAATGTCGACCTGAATCACATTTTATAGCATCATCTTATCCTATGATAAATTACACTTATTAAAAACTAAAATAATATTAATATTACTTACTTAATGTTAAGATATTGTATGATAATAATTATATTTAAATAATAAACATTGTTTATTTAAAAATTTTACAACACTTTGTTATTTATTTAAAATTTTATTTATTTTTATTTGTACAGTTAAATTTGTTTCCCTCTACTTGTATATCATCTTCGTTTGTTGTTGTGATGAATTTTTTTTTCCATATATATATTATTTATCATTTAATAGTGGGGTATTAACACTAAATGTTGACGACAACAATAAAAATACGGTAATATGATGAAAATGAATTGTTTCGTTAAATTGAAATATATGTATGTATTCATCGTAGATATGTATAATATAAATGTATGTATTTATGTATAAGTACTGGCATATCGCTTTAAATGTTTTCTCGTATTGTAGTATGAAAGTGTACACATGTTTGTTAATAACAGAACAAAATGTGAATTATTGCGACAATTTGAACAGTGATGAAATGTTTGTTAGTGTAAGTATGTAGTTTGTTATCTTTAAATCACAATTTCATTGCTGTTGTTTTAATTACAAGTTGTTGAACACAATTTGTAATGTATACAGGATGAAAATGTCAGTGATAATTTAATAATGTTAAGATATTAAAAAGGGGGACTTTAAATTGAATTAAAGAGAAGTTTGGGGAAAATAATTTTTTCATTTTTTTAATTGCAGACTATGTTTGAAACTTTAAATAATGTAGAATTTTAAAAGTAATTGTAAATAGAACTGAACAACTGTATATAGAAGATAACTAGAAATAAATTAGTATAGAACTAGAAGTGAACTAGAATGGAATTCAAACACAAGGCAACAAAATCGAAAATATTTGGGAGGCTTGAAGCATCACTATACAACTTTGATTTATTGTGGTTCCAGTAGTACAAATTTGATCCCAATTTTAAATTCTATGAAGAGTTTTTTTTAAATTTTAAGTAATGATAGCTAATATATATCAACAGTTTGTTTCATAACTTTAAACCTGTTGATCGCAACAATTGTGCAGATCATTTAAAGGCAAAATTTTTGTAAATTTATTTTAACAAAATCGTACAAATTCTTTTTGAGTTATGACAACATAAGTAAAGAAATATCTCTAAGAATGAAAACTTTGTGAAAATGAGCGAATTAACTTAATTGTGAATAAATTCGAAAAGAATCGATAGATTTTTATGGTCGATATCTCATCCTGTTGCTATTACATGTGGCCTTGTGATAAAGAAATAATCCTGTGATTTTTTTTTAACAAAAAAACTTGCTACTTTATCGCAAAAATATATTTTTTGTTTAATTTTTTTTATTGTAACTGCGAAACTACTGAGCCGATTGAAACGCAATATATGAAGGGTTTAAAAGTTATGTAAATATTAGTTTTTCTAAATATATTTCAAATATAACGGACTAAAACCTTTTAAATTATAATTAATTTTGTGGAAGAACACCTAAAAAAATTACAATTTTACATATAAATTTAAAAAGAACTTTCTATAGAATTTAAAATTTAACCCATTTTTGGACTACTGATAGCATAATGCATCAAATCTATATAGTTCTTATTCAAGCCTCTTTTTTGCTGTTGACCTGTGTAATTGAAATAGAACTGAAATATAACATAAATGGAACGAGACTGAATCTGGATTTTAATTAGAATTAAACGAAAACTGAATAATAACTGAAATAGAATTGCACAGAAACTTGATATTAACTAGAACTAAAGCTAAACTAGAAATGAACTAAAGCTGAATTATATCTAAACTATCATAGAACGAGAATTGAATTACAATTACAACTGAAATAGAACTGATTAAAACTGTGCTAAAAGCGAACTGGAACTGAACTAAAGTTGAACTAGAACTCAAGTTTAACTTAACTGGGATAAAAATAGATTAAACCAGAACTGGGCTAGAACTCATCTAGAATTGAATTAGAATTAAAACTCAACTAAAACTGGACTAGAACAAAAACAGAACTTGAACTAGAAATGAACTAGAACTGAACAAGCACTGAACTAGAACTTTATTAGAACTAAACTAGAACTGAAGTTGAACTAGAACTGTACTATAACATCTAGTCATGTTATGTACTGAATTAGAACTGAAATAGAAATAAGATAGAACTTAACTAGAACTGAACTTAAACTGAACTAAAACTGAACATGAACTGAACTAGAACCGAACTAGAAGCAAACCACAACTGAACTAGAACTGAACTGGAACTGAACTAGAACTGATCTAGAACAATAACTAAACTAGAACTGAACAAGAACTGAACTAAAACTGAATTAGAACTAAACTAGAATTGAACTGGAAATGAACTAAAATTGAATTAAAATTCAAATAGAACTGAGCTAAAAGTGAAGAGATCTAATACTGAATTTTAACTGAACTAAATTAGATATTAAATTTTAAATTATTTTAAAATAATACAAGATTTGAGACCCTTCAACATCTTATCGACAAATAAAATTTTTTTTATTAAGGTACATATACATTAGAGTGTCCCGAGAATAGCCTTTTCCGAGGTTTCGATGTAAAAATTAGATTAAAAACTAGCTGAATATGGCGAAAATATATAAAACAAAAAAAACGAAATTTGTCTTCAGTTTGCTACCAGCAATTTTAAAATCATGGATCCCATGTACATTTATATTATTATTTTTTTTTTTAGTTTATGACCTATAGCTCTGTTTTTATGAACGAATTTTTGTTGATTTGAAAATAGAAATTTAAAAAAAAAAAAAAAATATTTATGATCGATCTATATCGAAATTAAAATCTTAAGCATAAACTGGGCCTTCAAAAAATCAAATATTCATTTTGGCGGATATTTCAGATTTATTACATTTTTAGAAAAGAAATTATAAAACAAAAAATCCAAAAAAAGGCTTCAGAAACTCTAAAACCGAGTTTAAAAATCGGGTTTTTAAGTATATCTCAACCATTTATAAACCGATCTTGCTGGATTTGAATAGCAAAATTCTGGATAGAATTTCCGATTGGTTGATATATATATATAGCATATATGTCAGTAATCAGTAGACAGCTATGTCCAAATCCTCATAATTTCTTACAATTATCCAAAAAAAAAAAAAAAAATATATATATAACCCTTCTTTCAGAAAATTATGGAAATTACAAATTGAAGGACAAACTTATTTATACCCTTAATATCTGTAGTGAAGGATATAAGTATGTAAGGTATTATACCTACATTATTACGTGTGTGTGTGTATCTACAGTTTTCACAAATATTTCGATGGGAATCAATTCTATTCGATACAGATTATTGTCCATTATAAATTAAATAAATTAAGTTCTCTTTTTATTTCTATTCTTTATCAACAAAAATCCTTTTTAATTTTTTTTTTTTAATTTTTTAAATCCATATTAGCATTAAGCAGAATTATTTTGCTAATTTCCGGTACACATGCACACGTCTGATACATTATAAGAATTTTAAAATTTTTAAAATCAACCCTTTTACAAAACTATAAAAAAACCTTTTTTGCTATAAATGAGCTACAAATTTATCATAAAAAAACGAACGTGTACTTGTTCTGATACCAAATGCACACGCTCGAACGCACTCTTATTCTCTTTTAAATTTCGGCAATAGTAATATTGAGTGTATTGTATATTATCACACAGATATCAAAGAAACGTCAAAGCATAACACTTAATAACAGTTTAAGCCTTTGAGTAGCTGTCAATCGTTAAAAAATACTGAATGTGTCTGTTTATTGTCATGACATTTAACTTCCATAAATCTTGGCATCAATATATAAAAACGTTTCGTTTTTTTGTTTTTTCTTTCTACTCATGTCTCAACATACGATATAAAAAAAAAACAAAAATACGACAGAAAAATTAACGACAGACAGCAAGGGACTTGACGTTCATATAAAACTTTATTGAAGACTACTAAATTTAGAGCGCATATGAGAGAATTAAAAACGTCAAAAACCATTTTAAGCTGTTTTTGCCATCAAACATAAAATGCCGACAACAAAATGCTTTGAAGTTGAAATTGTTTTACGTAGCGCTGATGGCATTTGTAACCATACGTAGCGGCGGCCTGTTAGTGGTGGTAACTTCGCACTGTCATTGCTAATAGGTATTTGACGTTTTGGTCATTTTGGCACGTTGAATGTAATGTTAAAAGAAAAAAAATAATAATAATAATAATAATGTACTGAAACTGAAACATAAATGATATACACGTACAAATGGAAAACCCCTTTTTTTAGCTTCTTGTATTTCTTATTTTTTTTTCCTTTAAAAAGCTTAAGCTTTTGACAGTTTTATAAGCCGAACGCAAAAAAAAGTAATAATAATTTTAAATTAAATGAAAGAAATATTTAAGAACTTATAGAATAATGATGATATTTATGCCTTCAAATCTTTACTAATATACAATATATCTTGTTATATATATTCTTTTTTTTTTTTTTTGCATTCATACGTTTTTTGCCTTCTTTAGCTTTTTTTTTCATTGAAAATTGTTTATAAATATTGATTAAAAATGACGTTGTGCTTGTCAAAATATGATATATGACCAAAAAAACACAAATTATGAAAAATATCATATTCACTGAAATGGTAGAGAAAAGAAAAAATCGTTAATGAAAAAAAAAAACGCTCAAAATGACAACACAATATACAAAGATGGCGACTTAATGACTTATGAAAAATAACTTGAAAATAAATAATAATCATAAGTAATGTAGACAAAAAAGTGAAACATAACTCACAGTGAAAAATTTATACATTTTTTTTTATTATTTTTTTGAAAATATGAAAAAGAGAGGAAAAACAATTTATTAATTTATCATTGCGCTTATTTAGCGCAAATGTTCACTGACAGCACTTTGGCAAAACAAGACCGTGGTTTAGTTAATGGTAAATGGTAAACAAAATTAAAGATGTTATGCTCTTTTAGAGGTGCCATATTATAAACGAGAGAAGAAGGTATAGTCGGTCAATAATACCCTACACCATCGTGAAGGATGTACCAATACCTTTATTAAGTGTAAAATAAAAAAAACTAATACAGATAATAAGTTGATACTAAGATTCACGCGTATTTATGCACTTTTTGGTGATTCTAGAAATTAGGTCTTATATGGAAGCTATTGTCAACTATGGACCGATCTCACTTACACACATATAAATGTTATACATGTCGAATATTAAATTAATATTAAAATTTTCATGGGATTTATGCACATTAAAGTGATTTTTGAAAGAGGGGTTTATATTATGGACCGATCGTCATGGAATTTGGCATATGGATTTATACTGACATAAAACTTATGTTAAATTTCATTAAAATATTTCAATTTGTAAAATATCTTTGAGTGTTAAAACCCTATTCCTATTAAAACCCTATTCCATTTGTATGGGGGCTAGGTAAAATAATGAGCTGATCATGACCAGAATCAATAGGCTCCGTCCTTACGCCAAAAAATCATATGTACCAAATTTCATGAAATTATCTCCAAAATTGCGACCTTTACTTTGAGCACAATCTTTATATGGACCGCCAGCCAGCCAACCAGTCGGACGGACGGACATCGTTAAATCCACTCAAAAAGTGATTCTGAGTCGAACAGTATACTTTAAGGTGGGTGTATATTTTCTCTGCGTTACAATATTTGCACAAACACATAATACCCCAACCACCTTTGGTGGTGTAGGGTATAAAAAGGAACGAGTAAGAATTCATATATAACTGAACTAAAATTGAACAATGATTGATTTGGGACTGAACCAGAAGTGAAGTATAACAGCACTAGAACATAACTACAACTGAACGAGAATTCAAAAAGAACTGAATTATACCCACCATCAAAAAGATGGGGGTATATTGATTTTGTCATTCCGTGTGTAACA
>MINK01033658.1:0-10322 GCA_001735545.1 Phormia regina
AAAAACACTACAAATTTAAAAAGCCCATAAGGTTTTATGTGATAATCAGAAAATCCGTTTATATTGTAGCCAGCAAATACGATGAAAATATAAAATTTAACACACACACACACCAGAAAACATTTTATGAATAACGCCTGAGTAAAGAGACAATTCAATATGCCATATAAGTATGCAATGCAATTTTGAGTGGTGATTATATTACATTGCATATGCCAAAGGACTTTGTGTTGTACGAGTAAGAAGGGGGGTAGTATATAATGTTGAACAGCCTTATGATTGTTACGACAATGTTGTTGGTTTTTTACTACTACTTGTATATAAATAATTTAATGATGACCATTGCATACTTTTAGGGGTCACAGAGTTAAAAATAAACCAATTTAATTGTATACTTAAATATTAATAAACAATTTGAATCGTATAAATTAAATTGATACGTTATTGATCTTAAAAAGAAAAAAGGGAAACTTGATGAATAATAAAAAAATCAGGATATAAAAAAAGAGAAACATTAATGAAATAGGAATGAAAAGAGAAAAAAAGTTTTTGAGGGACTTTTAAAAGGATAAAATAAAGACAAATATTTAGACAAAATAGTATAGAATTGAAATTGTTTTCTTGGAAATTATATTTTTTTGTTAAATATATATTTTTTATTTTTATTTTAATATATTTTCTATCCTTTTTTTTTTTTAGGTAAGTTTCTGCTTTATAAAATCACATCCTTTTAAACAGTAAGTTTTTTTTATGTAATTACCATATTATGTTAACTTTAATATACTTTAAATGTCTGTTTGTAATTGTCATTATAACTTTAAATGTATATTTTTTGTATTTTATCCCTCCCAACCTTTTTAAAACCTTTAAATGTCTGTTGCAAACAAATGCCACAAAAAATCCTTTCAAATTCATTTTACAAATTATTCTCAAACACAAGCACAACCATCAGCTAAATATATGACTGAATATAAAATAATAAAACCCATTCCAAAAATACATTTCAATAAATATCAATTGTTTTCAGCTGAAAAACTCTCTAACATGGTCATCATTAAACGAAAAAACTAACTCATTGTGTTAACTACAGTTCCACATCCTGATATCCTTTCTTTTCCTTCCTAAATTTACATTAAATGTCCCTCCATTGTTACTATAGGGATTACTACATTATTATTTTCTATTAGATGTTTTTTTTAAGTAAATTTTTTTGTTATATATACGTTGACCAACTATTTAACCGAAACCATATTCATTCATTCATTTACTTATTTGTTCATATTTATTTGCACAAAATGTTTACGCTATAATATTCCACTTTTGTTTATGAGTTTGGTCATCGTCATCAACAACATCATGGACATCGTTCACATCAACAACATTAGCAGCAGCCACAGTTTTGTTAATGTTATGTGCCATTTTAAATAACCTGTACATTTTCCAAAAAAAAAAAAAAATGTTTTACACAATATTTTATGGTCTCTTTGGGTAATACAGACAGACCACCCTGCTAAAGAGTTCTGCTTTAGTGTTCCAACTGCCCAGCAGTTATTTGACAAACAAATAAAGCTTATTATATGGTAAATTTACACTTTGTCTCTTTGTTTCTAACCACAGTAAAGAGTTAATTATACTCAATGGAAATTGAATAAGGTAGGGGGGATGTGAATGCTAATTTATGAAACTTTGTGAATTATCTTTAAAATTAAACAAATAAATAAATAAAAAAAATGGGTTATAGTACTGATTACTATAACCCAATTAGTATTCACATAGTACTAGAACTATAACCAAGCTATATGTTGACTATAGCTGGGTTATAGTCTTGACTATTGGTTAGTTATAATGTTGACTACAGGTTGGTTATAGCCTTGACTATTCGTTAGCAAAAAATCTTAACTATAGTTTGGCAATTTTCTTCACTATAGTTTGACTATAGTTTGACCATAGTACTGATTATATTTTAGCTATAGTCTTGATTACAGTTTGGCAATAATCTTTACTATAGTTCTGCTGTAGTTTTAATTAGAATTTGGTAATATTCTTTACTAAAGTTTGGTCATAATCTTGACTATAGTTAAGCTAAAGTCTTGAGTATAATTTTGCTATAGTCTTACTACAGTTTGACCATAGTCTTGACTTCAGTTCAATATAATATAGACTATGGTTTAACTGTAGTCATGACTATAGTTTTGACTACAGTTTTGCTGTAGTCTATATTATAATTTAGCCACATTATTAACAATAGTTTGGTAATAGCTATTATCTTGACTGTATTTTGGTTATAATTATGACTGTATTTTGGCTACAGTTGGGCTATAGTCTGCTGTAGTCTAGACTATAGTTTTACTGTAGTATTGGCTATATTATGGTTATACTCTGGCTATAATTATGATTATATTTTGACTATAGTCTTGACTATATTAGCGCTATGTTCTACTATAGTCTAGTCTATACTTTTGATGTAGTCTTGACTATAGTTTAGCTATAGTATTGACTGTAGTTTGGCTATAGTTTTGACTATAGTTTGACTATAGTCTTCAATATAGTTTGGTTATAGTCTATATTATAATTTAGCCATAGTATTGACTATAGTTTTGTGATAGTCTTGACTATATTTTGACCGCAGTCTTGACTATGGTTTGGCTCTAGTCTTGACTATAGTTTGGCGAAGTTTTGACTTTATTTTAGATATAATATTGATTAAATTCTACGTAGAGTCTTGACTATATTCTATATATAGTCGTGAATATATTGCGGGTGTAGCCTTCACTATAGTTTGGCTAAAGTATTGACTAAAGTTTAGCTACATTAACTATAGATTGGCTATTGATTATAATTTGGCAATAGTCCTGACTATAATTTGGCATCAGTCCTGTTTATAGTTTGCCTATAGTCTTGACTATAATTTGGCAATAGTCCTGACTATAATTTGGTATTAGTCCTGTCTATAATTTGCCTATAGTCTTGACTATAATTTGGATATAGTCTTTAGACTATTACATTGACCATATTTTAGATACAGTCGTAACAATATTTTATATATAGTTTTGGTTATAGTATGACTGTAGTCTTGACTATTGCTTGGCTACTATAGTTTGACTATGGTTTGACTATATTTTGATCACAGTCTAGAGTCTAGACTATGTTTGGCTATAGTTTTGACTATGGTTTGGCAATAATCTTTACTGTAATTTGGCTATAGTCTTGACTGTAGTAAGGACTATATTTTAGATATCGTCTTGACTATATTCTAGATATAGTCTTAACTATATTCTAGATATAGTCTTGACTATAGTTTGGCTGTAATATTGACTATACTGTTACAATTGCATTAACTATACTTTATATATAGTCTTGACTATTGATTGGCTAAAATATTGTCTTTATTTTGGCTATATTCTTGGTATACTTTTGAATATATTTCGGTTATAGTATAATTATAATTAGGCTGTAGTCTTGGCAATAATAGACTATAATTGGACTATATTCTTGACTATAAATATGGTAGAGTCGTTACTATAGTTGGGCTCTGGTCTTGACTATAGTTAATCCAGAGTTTTGATTATACTTTGGCTATATTCTTGACTATAGTTTAGTTTTGGTCTCGTCAGTAATGACTATCATTAGGCTTTTTTTTTTTTTGCTACAGACTTGACCAATTGTTTGGTCTTAGTCTTGATTATAGTTTCCTTGTATTTTCCTTACTATTTTTTCTATAGTCTTCCTTAAGTCTAGCTACTGATTATAATCCTTATTATACATTTATTATCTGCCAGCTTTATTCATTTCACCTTCAGTATCGCTGAAAATTTCAATGACAATTTGTTGTAATGTTCATCTCATATTTTGTCATTGTATTGACAACAACAACAACAAAAGCAAATACAAAATTTAAACACTCATACAATAAGTGTGTAGTTTACAATTATCCCTTTAACCACATACAATGTTTTTGTCATTTAAAGTATGAATCGAGCTTCTCCCACTCCTTCCTATTCACTGCTCTTGTGGTATATATTGTAGACAAGGGTTTTTCAAATAATTTTCTATATGAACTTCCGTTTCCGTTTAAATTTTACAGTTAACTGAATGCAGAGACACAAACAGACCATTGGTCTAGAGAACATTTTTTTTTTTATTTTCATTTGTAGCTGGTTATGGCATTTATTTGTGTCTCTCTCTGCTTCTATTCACTATTTTATTTTAATTCTTTATAGTTTTCTATTTATTTATGTTGTTGTTGTTTTATTTATTATTTTTTTTTTATGAAACAGTTGTTGTCTGTTTGTTGTCGTCCTTGTTATATGATGGTGTACATAGAGTCTTTTGTTTTTATTCCTATTTTACTATTTGTTATGCATTTATTCATTCAATATTCATTGTTTCCTAATAGGATTGTTGTTGTCGTTGTTGTTGTGTTTTATAGGGAGAATATTGTTGTATATGTTGTTTTTGCATTTAGAAAAGTGGAAAATATATATATTTTTTATTTGTGTCTCTGGTTTATTTCTATGCTAAAAATACTTTAACCTAAAAGTATGCTTTACATATTTGTATTTTATTATTTATGGTAAACTTAACATTTTTCTACAAGTATTGCAGCTGTAAAGTAGGCTTTATAGTTGTATTTGTTTTCCTTGTTTTACTTGAAATAGTTAATGGTTGTAGGATTTTGTTAAATTGCTAAAATTAAAGCTAGAATATGCAAGAATTAAGGCCAGCAAGCTTCAAGGTTTTAAAATGTAAAACAAATCTTGTCCTTAAGATGAAATAATGGGCTTAAAATATTGTTTTAATTTTAAGGATTTATAGGTTTGTTTGAATCACATTAATTCCTTAAAGTTTTCATTAAATAAGTGATTTATTTTCTTAAGGTTCTTTTTGGTTAAATAAAGATTGCTGCCATAATTTAATGCTATTTACATGTTTAAGTTCCTTAAGATATGCTATAGATATATTATAAAGCATAAATTCAATGGCATATATTTAGGAGTGTTAAACAAATTTTGTTATTAATTAAGAAATTATGCAATTTTTTTTTTAAATTTAGTTAATTAAAGGAAAGTTTTAAACATTAAGCATCTTATAAAAAATACCATAACTCTTCTTTTCCCCTTGCTATTTCAATCACTACCTCTTTCATTTATGCCTTTAAATATCTATAATTTTAGCTAAATAGCATTTTCAACTCTCTATTGTTTATTAAACAAAAATAATGCCCACCTTGTATTTGTTTTAAGTACTCACCGAGTAAAACATTTAAAATCACAGACTGATATTTTTGGTGAAAATCCCCAACAGGCCTGCTGATGATGATGATGTCAGATACTGTTGTTTGTTTGCTTTGGAAATGCTAATACAAACAAATATTTTATTTTTTATGTATTTAGTTTGTTTTTTCTCTATCAAGTCTATGAAATTTTTCAGTTTTTTGTTGACAGATTAATATTATACGTTATTCATTTGTACATTCATTTAGTTAAAAGTATGAATATTTTTTGTCAAACATTGGTAGTATTATTCATTAGTCATTATGAAAATGTTATGAAAATATGAAAGGAAATATAAGTTTTAGAAACGTTATTGGCGTATGTGAGACTCCTAGGAGGGCTAAGTGAGAAATTAAAATACATTACTATAAATAGCGAAATAAATATAGCTACAAAGTGCTACCTAATACCCTTTGCTATAATTTTAGTTATGATTTTTATTATATTTTAGCTTTTTTTAGCTATAGTATAGCATTAATCTTAGCTATAGTTGTACCTTTAAGTCAGCTATATTTTTAACTGCAGCTTGATTGATGTCTGCGCTATGGAAATGTTTTCTCCCATCTTAACTATACCTTTAGCAGTAATATTGACTATACTTAGGTAATAGACTAGCTTCTGGTTTTACATAAAGAATTGAATTTAATTCGACTATAGTCTTGGCTAAGACCTTGTTATAATATAGCTATTTCTTAGTTATAGCATTACCATAGTATTAACTACAAACTTGACTGTAGTCTTGACTATATAGTTGTCTGTAGTCTTAACTATATTTTGACTATAACATAGATTATAGTTTTAACTATAGTCTTGGCTATATCACTCACCATGGTCTTGTCTTTTGTTGGCTTCTGTCTTGACTATAGTCTTGTCAATAGCCTTGACGATAGTCTTGACTATAGCCTTGACTAAAGTCTTTAGTATAACCTTGAACATAGTCTTGACTATATCATTGACCATAGTCTTGCTTATAGTATTGACTATGGGCTTGGCTATGATTTTGATTATAGTTTTGGCTATGGTCTTGACTATAGTCTTGTCTTTGGTCATGAATATAGTTTTGACTTTTGTCTTTACTATAATCATGTCAATAGCTTTGACTATAGTCTTGGCTATATCACTCACTATGGTGTTGTCTATAGTGTTGACTTTTGTCTTGACTATAGTCTTGTCAATAGCCTTGACGATAGTCTTGACTTTGTCCTTGACAATAGTCTTTAGTATAGCTTTGAACATCGTCTCTACTATAGCCTTGACTACAGTCTTGACTGTGGTTTTGTCTACAGTCGTGCTTAAGTTCTGAATGTAGTCTTGTCTGTGTTTTTGACTATTAACATGGCTATGGTTTTAACTATAGTCGTATTTGTCTTAACTGCAGTCTTCACTACAGTCTTAGCTGATAACCTTTAGAATTTTTGGACTATGGTTTTAATTATAGTCATCATTTCTCAGCTATAGCTTAGTCTTGGCTAAAGACTGATTGTAAAATATTGACCAAAGTATTGGATATAATCTTGGCTATAGTTATAGTCTTGATTATAATCTTATCTAAGCCATGTTGACTCCAGTCTAGCAAATAAAAAAATACTGTAAATAGCAAATTTATACAAAATTGACTATAAATAGCAAATTTATGGAAGATTGACTATAAATAGAAAATTAATAGAAGATTGACTATAAATAGCAAATTTATGGAAAATTGACTATAAATAGCAAATTTATAGAAAATTTTCTAAAAATAGCAAATTTATAGAAAATTTTCTAAAATAGCAAATTTATAGAAAAATTACTAAAATAGCAAATTTATAGAAAAATTACTAAAATTGCAAATTTAGAGAAATTTTACTAAAAATAGCAAATTTAGAGAAATTTGACTAAAAATAGCAAATTTAGAGAAAATTTACTAAAAAAAAGAGAATTTAGAGAAAATTTACTAAAAAAAAGCAAATTTAGAGAAAATTTACTAAAAATAGCAAATTTAGAGAAAATTTACTAAAAATAGCAAATTTATAGAAAATTTACTAAAAATAGCAAATTTATAGAAAATTTACTAAAAATAGCAAATTTATAGAAAATTTACTAAAAATAGCAAATTTATAGAAAATTTACTAAAAATAGCAAATTTAGAGAAAATTTACTAAAAATAGCAAAAATACTGGAAATTTTCTAGAAAATTTCCTATAAATAGCATTTATTTAGTCTTACTGATTTATTACTTCTCACTCTTCCCTCTTATCTCTAAATCTCATAGTCATATGCTGTTATTTTAATTGTTGCTGCAATTTTCATAATTAAATGTGGGCTGGTTTATTAGTGTATAAATATCTCTTCTTGTTTTTTTTTTGCTGTCACTGTCATTGTTGTTGCTAATATTTTGCAAAGATTTTAAATCATTCTATTAAATGATAACAAAATTGCAACAACTACAATAATAATTGTATGTTATTTGTAGTAAATTTTAAGTGCTTAATCTTTTAATGGAATTTAATTTATTTAATTGTCTTTTTATAGTCATAGGAAATTTTAGTTTTAAAATTAGGCAAGGGTTTTAAAAGCAGACGGCTGGCAACAAAAGACCCTTTTAGAAATGAGACAAATAAAATGCACTTATTAGAGTGAGATAAGATCAAAGTGAAGTTTTTGTTTTTAAAGGAAAATAAGTAGGGAGATAGATTAAAGTAATTAAGTAAATTGTCTATATAAATGATAATTTTAGGGAATTAATATTTAAATTAAGAGAATTAATTTATAATAAAAATTTGAATAAATGATTTAAATAAATTGTTGCTTTAGTTAAAAAACTGTTGCCTATATTTAGGCTGTTAAACTATTTTTACCTCAAGTTTTTAACTTTGTTTTTTCTTTTTATTTGCTTAAACTTTTAATCAAATCTTTTTTTTATAAAACCAAATTACATTCACAACTATTTTGAATTTCTTTTGCTGATTTTTATCTGCTATTTTAATAACTTTAGTTTTTTATCATTATTAAAATCATAACTACCTGAAACTCTAAACTCTTTTTGAAAGGCAGTAAACGAAAACAAAAATCTGCTTAAAACATAAATTCTATCATTTTTTTTTTTTAAAGATAAAGCCAGCAAGTTATTAACTTTCCTTTCCCCCTTTTATTTTGCACAAAACTGAAATACTATTTTTTTGTTTTGTTTCTTTTTCTTTATGTCTTTTGGCGACAGAAAAAGTTTTGTATGTTTTTCAACAGTAATTTTCTCGTTATTTAGCTACAAGCAAATATAAATAAAGTTTTTCCTTTTTTTTCTTCTTTCTCTACATAACTTTCCTTTCGCCAGCTATGACAAAAATATAATTTTTTTCATACAAAATAAAAAAGTTTTCTTTATGTTGGGGTTGTTTAACAAAACCACCAGGTATTTAACTGATTTTATTATAACAAAATAACAAAAATTTTGTATTTGAAACAGAGATAAAGTTTTTCACTTTTATTTCTTTAAGGCTTTTTTTAAAAAAAGAAGAATTAAATGACGCGTTTTATATTTGTTTGAAAATGTGAAAATCCAATAAAATATAATTTTTGTAGAGATCTAAGCTTAAAAAAAAACAACAACAAAAACGAAACAAATGATAACAAATAAACGCCAAATATCCAAAAGGGAATTTTAATGATTTTAATTCATTTAAGGAAAACTTGCTTATTATAGTAAATTTTCTATAAATTTGTTATTTATAGCTATAGTTGTGACTTTATTTTGAACTGTAGCTTGATTGAAGTCTGCGCTGTGGAAATGTTTTCTCCCATCTTAACTATTCCTTTAGCAGTAATCTTGACTATACTTTGATTATAGTCTAGTCTCTGATTTTGGATAAAGAATTGAATTTACTTCGACTGTAGTCTTGGCTATAGTTTTGTTTATAGTAATAATATATTTTTGGCTAAGACCTTGTTATAATATAACTATTTCTTAGCTATAGCTTTATCATAGTATTTACTACAGACTTAACTGTAGTCTTGACTTTATAGTTGTCTGTAGTCTTGACTATATTTTTTTTACTATAACCTAGATTATAGCTAGAATTAATTCATGTTAAATCTTCATTAGAATTATCTTCAAATCATTCACCCAATTTTGTCACTATATTGAGCACCCGAGAAATTGTAAACCCTACTGGTATCTCAGCGATATCTAACACAAGAATAAACTGGCTAAAATATAAAAAAAAATATTATCACTCATTGCACAGAAAATATATCGCTGAGAACACCAGAAGATATCGATCTCTCTCAATAATATAATATATGCTACCCCAACCCACCCAACAAAACAGATATAATAGAATTTGTTCTGTGGATGTCGAACGGCTCTTGACTAAAAAAAAAAGAGTTCGAAGAGAGTGGGAACTGCACAGATCCTCTCAACTCAAAGCGAAGCTAAAAAAATGCCAAAAGCGCCTTAATAAGCTAATAGAGTATCAAAAAACTGAATCACTGAATCAATATTTGGAAAACCTAGATGCCACCCCGTATTCAAATTCCTTGCTATGGAAATTATCTATAAATTTCCTATTTATACAGAAAATATATCGCTGAGAACACCAGAAGATATCGATCTCTCTCTCTCTCTCTCTTCAAAAAAAAGTTTTAAACTTGCTGCTGAACATGCTACCCCAACCCACCCAACAAAACAGATATAGTAGAATTTGTTCTGTGGATATCGAACGGCTCTTGACTGAAAGCCGAATCGAAGCTAAGCGCCTTAATAAGCTACTAAAGTATCAAAAACACAGAATCAGTGAATCAATATTTGGAAAACCTAGATGCCACCCCGTATTCAAATTCCTTACTATGGCGAGTTACGAAGAAGTTAAAAAGACCAGTTATAAATAGGCCCCCTCTATGAAATATAAATGGAGGCTGGACAAGAAATACTACCGAAAAGGGGAATCTGTTTATTAGTCATCTAAAGAACGTGTTTTCCCCAAATTTATCAGATGACATAATGGAGTTGCCACTTGTTGTACCTCGTTTTAGAACAGTTGAACCCCTTTGTTTTGACATTCGAGAGATCGACAA
>MINK01033748.1:0-12683 GCA_001735545.1 Phormia regina
ATATTAGTTTAATATAGTGGTTATTGTTGTTATTAATATAAATATTTTTTTTTTTTTTTTATCACATGGTATACTAAATATTGCAGTATTGAAGCATTTTAAAAATACTTATATTTTTGTGCACTTATTATAATAATATTTATAACATTCACTGTAATAATATCTTAGAAGTAAGATTTTATAATTAATTAAAAAAAAAAAAATTGTAATTAATGATAACACCAACACAGACTTTCTCAGTCAATTTGAATACTCATAAATACCCTAGAGTAAAGAGAACCGGTTCAAAACTTATCATATGGCATATTCTCAAGACTAGCGATCGTCTCAGTTTGGAACATTATATGAGAGGAAAATGTCACTTTTAATAGGGAGGTTATCGTTGGGACAAAAAATTTTGTAAAAATTGGGCAATCGTTTACTTCAAAAAAATAACATAAAAATATTATTTTTATTATTAACAAGCATTATAACATGTTAAATAGTGAGTATGGTTGTGTTAACTGATACTCAATTGACACTTTTTATCGAGTTTGGTATCAATTCGTACTAAACTGGTACTAAGGGACCAGTCCACTACTAAGTTTCTAATCAAATTTTTTTTAATTAAATCCAGTTCTCACAATAAATCATGATTTGTAAAATTAAAGAGGTTGATCGTAACATTATAATTAAATTTATCTGCTAATAAAAAAAAAACGAGAAAAGAAATGTATTTATGCGCTTTTTGGAAATTGGATCATATATGTGAGCTATGGTCAATTAAAGATTTTTTCTCTGCTTTACAATATTTGCACAAACACATAATGCCCGCAAATACCTATGGTGGTGTAGGGTATAAAAACGAGATAAAAAGTGATCAAGTCATACTATATGATTCCCATGTGCACTAAAATTAGGAAATTGTTGACCAATATTTTAATTAAGTTTAAAATAAAATATACTAATACCGAATAGTACATAGATACATATTACATACATTACATTTTAGATGTTCCCTGAAAATGGGTCTTATGGTAAATTATGAACTGACCTTCGCCAAATATTGCGCGGTCATTTAGACTTAAAAAAATATTTTTGTCAAATATTAAGTTGATTCTGAAATTTTTATGAGATTTATGCATGTAAAAGTGATTTTCATGAGAAAGGTTTATATGAGAGCTTCAATTATATACCGATCTTCATAACTCAAATCATCTCCAAACTCATTTCGTTTGCTGAATACTACTGCGTAGTATAAATTATGTGAATATTGATCGCGCTTTTTGTTAGGAATATTTTTATTAAAAGTAATATTGAAACCAGTATATATGTATTACAAACTAAAAGCGATATTCAAATAAATTTTTTTTTAAGCAAATGGTTTATGTTTTTATTTGCTCTTTGCGAATTTTTTAAGTAAAATAAATAAAAATTCAACTAACAAATACGATCCAAAATATTTTCATGGGAAAAATCACTAAATGATTTTTACTTAAATTCAATTTGCACTGGAATCTTTATGTAGAGCAAAAGATCTACAGATAGTAAAAGCTTCGTATCTGATTACAACGTTCCTGTAGGATAAGTTAAATCGGTCCACCAGCAGTTTGACGAATGTACCCCAAGAGGAGTAAAGCTCACAAGTGATTATATTTTTCACTCTTTAAAGAAATTTATTAAAACATTTGTTACAATTTCTTGTACATTACTACAGCTTTATATCAAAATAAAAAATCGTTGATCAATAAAAAATATTAAAGTTATCAAAGAAAATACCCACAGAGAAATATTTGTTAGAGTAATGAAAAAACAGTTAATCATAACAACCTCTGAAAAATATATGTTTAAGTTTTTAAAATTTGATAGATGAAAAATGTATGATACGGATATTTAAACCAAAAGTTTTACTTCGTTTTCAAGATAATTGGTAAAAAAGAATGTGCCCCTATGTCGAATGATCCTGCTTCTACCCTGCGTATTATTCAGTTTTATATTATGAAAAAATCATGTTAACCGATTTAAGATTTTTTTTCAGAAAAAAAAAAACTTTAGTTAAGTTCATACAAAAAACGTCCAGACATTCTCTTCACTTTATCAAGCATTGAACAGTGGAACAAAAACGAAATTAATGTGTTACTTATCATGGATTTACATGATATTTCACATAGGCATAGCAGAGGACATCAACATTTTGGTTTTATAAACTAGATCCCACACACACGCTTCAAGAGCGGAGCTATAGCAGTTCAAAATAAGGTACTATTTTCATATTGCTATTTTTTATACTTATCCTATTTTCAAGACTTTTATATCAACTTAAAGTCCTTGATTAGTTCTTTCGAAAGCATATTTGCATTTACTATTTCTTTTATATATTCTTCGAAATATTTCAATTTAAAATTTCAATAATCTCAACTTAGAAAGATATTGGTGAAGCCTTTTTCATATATAAAACTCAACATTTTCAACCGATTTGATCACAATTTTTTAAATTTGTTAAAAGATAAAACTATCTATCGAATAAAGAAGGCTTCAAGTCGATTTCTTTATTGAATCGACTGTCGGACGGCCGGTCGGCAGGAAGGTCATTACAATTCTCTAAAATAAGCCTTAGAATTAAAAAAAAAAATAATTTTTACTTATTGAGCAATAAAAAAAAAATATATATATATTAAAGTATTAATACATCTCACCATTTAATCCAATTGTATAGGCTGTCTGCCTACCATCAGTGTTACCATTTTGCGAATTTAGACGCCACTTGCCTCTTTTATAACCATTTGGCCCCTTTTTTAAATGGCGACTAAATGGTGAATCTTTAAGTCTTCCTGATTTCTTTTTTTCAATGTTTTGTTTTTTCTGTTATCAAATAATAAAAATTTTAAGGAGTATTTAAGTTTTAAATCCGCTTTTTTGACTGCTTTTTATTTTAAAGTCTAATTCAGGCGCGGATCCAGCTCAAGCATTTGGGGAAGGAAAATAGAATGATTTTCATAACTATTTCCTGAATTTTTATTTTTTGGTACAAATTCTTCACTAAGGGTTTCCATTTTGGGGAGGGAAATTTCCCTTTTTTCCTCCCCGTGGATCCGAGCCTGGTCTAATGTGATCATCAAAATTCGAATATGAGCTTTTCCTGAATTAATTTTTCTCGAAAGATTTTTAGTTAATAATAAATAAAAACTAAAATTTGTTCGCTAAAATATTAATATCAACTTTCCCTGTATTAATCACCATTTTCGACCACTTTTACCCCCATGTGCCATCTTCAATATATTCATTAATTTCTGAATAAAAGCGACATTTATGCATTAATTTGAATAAAATATATTTTACGTTCTTTGGAACAAATTTATCTTTATGATTAAAGATTAAAAATTAAAATTTTCACAAATTCTAAAATTTATGATTTATTTTTTTTTTTTTTAAGAAAAAATAAGTATTTTTTTTTTACAAAATGGGCATAATGTCACCATAATAGTTAAAAGATGCAAGAATGACTTAAATACAATTTTCAGTAGAATTTTTTAATATATTTTTAAATAAAATTTTAAGTAAATAAAATCTAGGGTTAAGATATGCTTAACCCTAGAACATTTAAATTTATACTACTATTTTTGAGGTTCCATTGTAAGAATCTTTTACCTTCAGAAAGCTTCTCTGAAATTTGGTGTCATAAAAAATTGGTATAGGATAGAAGGGGGGACATTTGACATAGGGCACATTAATTTTTGCTAATTATCTTGAAGATGAAGTAAATATTTTTGTTTTAATAATTTATTTTCTTTTCCTCTATCACAGATATTTCATCTATCAAATTTTAAACATACATTCGTTCGGAGGTCGACTTGATTAACTGTTTTTCAACACTCTTCTAAATATTTTCCTGTAGGTATTTTCTATGATAACTTTAATATATATATTTTTTTTTTAAATTTTATAAACGTCATAGTAAAGTACAAGAATTTACAACATATGTTTTAAAAAAATCCTTTAAAGTGTGAAAAAATTATAGCTTGTGAGCAATACTCCCCCTGGGGTACATTTGTCAAACTGCTGATGGGCCGGCTTAACATTTTTTTGGAATTGATCAACGATTTTTTACTATATTATAAACCTTATAGTAAAGTACAAGAATTTACAACATATAATTTAAACAACTCCTTTAAAGAGTGAAAAAGTTATTACTTGTGCGCAATACTCCTCCTGGGTTAGATTCTTAAAACTGATGTTAGACCAATTGAACTTATCCTACAGCAACTTTGTAATCAGATACGTAACTATCTGTAGATCTTTAAGTGTACATAATGACTCCTCAGTGCTAATTAAATTTAAATAAAAATCATTTAGAGATTTTCCCATTTATAAATATTGGATCGCCATTGACAATTGAATTTTTATGTATTTTACTCAACACAGTAAAAATTATTATTATTATTATTATTATTATTATTATTATTATTATTATTACTATTATTACTTTTGATTTGTTATTCAAATCGATTCTTCCCCATCACTTGGCGATTCTAAATCATGGGATGGGGTTATTTCGACATTTTTGGTCACTTCACAAATTCATAATAAAAATTAACTATAAATGAATATAGTCAGGATCAAAATCGCTTAACTATAAGCCAACTTATCACCTTTTTACTAAAGCTAGTTTATTGATATTGTGAACAGTTTTGAAGATATATAATTTTAAGTAAAAAAGAGGCGAATGGTCCCCAGTCAACCCTATGTAAAATTTACCTATATTAGTATTGTAGGGTTAAATTATGGGTCAACCTGTTTTATATTACAAATCGCAAGAACTGGAATCAGTTTAGAAAAAATTTATTAGATACTTAGTAGTAATTAATACGAACGAAATAGCATAAATGAATGCGATTTTTTTTTTAATTTTGAAACTCTGTATTATTTTAAAAATTTTTTATATGTTTTTATCTTAAAATATTGTATTGTTTGCACAAATCCACGTCTTTTTAAAAGTATTAGCTTTTAAGATATATTTAATCTCCTGTTTTTTAAACCCCTTTAAACTTTAAATTTGTGTGTCACTTTTTTTAAGGTTTAACTATTTTTTAAACTTTTAATTTATTTTTTTTTTAAACTCTACTATTTTTGATAGTGGGTTGTCATAAGTGTTTTTTATATTAAATATAAGCATTATAAGCCGGCTTTTAAAATATTAATATCTTTATTTTTTATTTACACTNNTGGATATAAAATAAAATCCTACATTTAACCTCTAAATAAATTAGTGCGATTGATTAATGTACTTTAGATTCTTTCTTTTTTTTTAGAAAATAAACGAGGCCATTAGCAAAAATATTTTTCGTGTATCTTTTTTTAAAGCAAAAACAATAAAATATAAAAAAATCAGGTGTTCAAAATTTTTAAATAAAATTTTTAAAATTTTATTAATTTTAAACTCATGCTAATTTATGTTAAAATTTTGTGCAAAATATTGCTGTTTAGGAATAAGAAAAAACTTACCATTTTGTTTAAATTAAATTAATCCAAATGATGAGATGGAATTGTAATGTAGAAGATCCTTTAAAATAAAATTATTTATTTTATTATATTTATTTAAAATTTTTTATATTATTAAAAAAAAAAGAAAACTTGATATTTTTATTATTATTTCGATTTGGAAAAATTACTTTTTTTTTGCGTGTGTTATAAAGGGGAAAACAAAAACGTTTGATTTTAAAACTACGTCAAGAATGAATCAGTTTGGAACACGGAGCAATTTAACCGTTTATATGTGTTTACGTTAGAGCACCACGATAATCACTCAAGTCTAGTGATTTGCATCAATTAAAAAATTACCTTTCGATCAGATCGAATTAGTTTGAAAATGTGTTCTGCTCTGTAGTTGGCTAAAAATTCTATTCAGTTGGTAGATGCTGAAAGAATCACAACAACGTTTATGGTTCGCATTATCGAATTAAAAAAAAAGTACAAAAAACCAAAAAAAAACACAACAGCAACAATTACAACTACTATAAAAACCAACAACAAGTATTTGTAAAAGTATGTAACAACAACAGCAACAAAATTATCATGATCATCATCATCATCATCATGATTTGAATTTATTCGATGTTTTATAATGCTGCTACTGCTGTTGTTGTTGATATTGTTGTATTCGATTCAATTCAATTTAAAATATTCAAATAGAGCGACATATTTGTTTTTTTTTTTCCTTTAATTTTATAGTTGTCGTTGTTTTTGCTTTTTATTGAGAAACATTGATATAATTAGAAATGTAAGACAGAGAAAAAAAGAGTAAAATGCAAAAAAAAAAAAAAATGATTAAATAAAATCCCCCATAAAAGAAATAAATGAAGCCAATATAAATGAAGAATGATGCTTAAATAAATAGCGAAAAAAAGAAACATATACACATATTTAAGAGCTTACAAATAAGTACAAGTATTAAAAATAAATATAAAAAAAATATACGACAAAAAAAGTTCTAAATAATTGGGGTTTTACAATTAACAATTCAACAGTGGTATTTATGGTGGAAAATACCTAAAATTTCAAATAGGTCAATTATACAGTTTATAAAAAGGTTTCTTAATCAGATATAGCACAAAGCCTTGTAAGGATATTAAATTTGTAGTAAATCTGAGCATTGCAGACATTCCCAATTTTATTCATATAGAGATACAAATTTCAAATAGGTACAGAAAAAATGGATCAATAATTCTAATGAAAAATGAAAGCAATCCATTAAAATATCCTTTCTATCAAATAATAGGGCTACATTGATTTGTATATTTCTTATGTAACATGTCTAAAAAATAATTTAAGACCCCATAAAATACATAAATTTTTTTCTGAGTTGATTTAGCTATGTCCGGCCGTCAACCCGTCTGTTGAAATCAGGATAGAGCTCGAATGGGACAACCTAGGAGGACGAAATTTATCTGAAATATTTTGGTATTGAAAATGGACCAAATCATTTCGAAAGAAAACAATTTATGGGCTAATAACTAGAACCACAGGGTGTCCTATTCTGCTTCAATTCATACATTTCTGATGATATCTCTTAAGCAAAAGTATATACAACAACGAAATTTTGTACAGGTAGTTCAAAGATTAATATAAAACTGGAAACCAAAAAAATGGTTTATTGCCCACCTCTCATACAAGATGAAACGTCAGCGAAATTTTGTACAGATAGTTCAAGAAACAATGTAAGCTCGTTAACAAAAAATGGGCGTGTTTAGACCAACTAACTGTCCACCCCACATTTAATGCAAAAATTTTAAAAATTTGATGAAACTTGATTCGGTCAAACGGAATATAACATTCCACCGTGGGACAGAATCGAAATTTGTTTAATATAAATCCCCCACATTCAACTTTAAATTTGAAAAACTTGATGAAACTAGATTCGACCGAACGGAACATTCCATAGTGGGACATAATCGAACATTTTTGAATACAAATCCGATCAGATTTGATTTACTTGAAATTTGCTATACAACAAACCCTTCAGGGGAGCAGCTATATGTCGGAGGGTACCTCCGCAATTTATTTTTATTTTTTTTTTTTTTTATTTATTTTCTTGCGTTTGAATTTTTAGGTACCTCAATTTTGCATTTTTATTTATTTGTTTATTTAATTATTTATTCTGAATATGACCAATTTTATTATAAGTTGTTTTTTTTTTTCTAAAATCCCAAAGCACAGACATGTCTAAACGTGCAGTTTTGAAATCTATAAAATGTTGTTAACAGTTTTCAATCAAAATCTACAGGACCTAAGAAAAATGACGATTTTATAGCCAAATTTTCGTCGTTTTCGGAAATCGTGAGATTCCTTTTACATAAATCATAAAGTTCTTTTCACTTTCTCATTTCATACAATAAGTTGTATATAACTCGTTTAGATATCTTTACAAAAAATCAGGAAAAATTATGAATTATTAAGCAATTTAAAAAATCGAAATTGGTCCTACAAATAATGGGTCAAAGAATTAAATGTCAACTGTCAAACCTGTTTTCAATGTTATTATACAGTATCAGAAGAGTTTGACCATTAACGTGGTTCAAGGATATAAATGGTCCACGTGATATTTCTAGATACTTGAAAGCCTATTGAAAAGAATTACAAACACATCTGCTAGAAAACATTTCCGTTACCTCAGTACTCAGACTATTTGGTGCAAAAACATATAAAGTCCTAATTGTTCAAGACTGGAATGCTGCAAAAACATTAGAAGCCACTAATTGTACACGAAAATTAAAATCAAATTTCAAAAAAAAAAAAAAACCAAAAAAAAAAAAAAAAATATGAACTCACAGAGTTATTACAGCTCTTTGCTCAAAATTTTCGAAAGAATTCCTGGTTTGGTAAGATTTATGCAATTGCGGCCAAAGAAGCAAGTTATTTGTTGCAGTGGGTTCCATAAATACCAAAAATACAACAAAGAATCTCTGCACAAAAATATTTTCCTTTCATAAGAGAGCACAACGGGTCTACATATTTTTGATCTAATTTGAAATCATGTTACTACTTAAGAACGCTCTAGTGTGGTACCAAAGCAATTACATAGTTTTTGTACCAACAGAAGTCAATTCTCTAAATTATTCGGAGCTAGGACCAGTGAAGAGAGCTGTAAAGAAGATTTTAAAAGAGGATGGACAGACCTTTCCGAAAGTGTGGCTGAAACAACTATCAAATCTTAAAGTGCTACAACTTCATAAGTAGTGGTAAGAAACAACAAAAACTCTATGGTCAACGGTTTCCTAGCTTTTGAATTTTTTATATGTTGAAATTTTGTTTGATCGCACTCCTTAGGTTCATAATTGGCCCCTTCCCGAATTTTACTATACAGAGACTATACACCGTCTATATATTTTGGTCTTATTTTAATTGTGAAATTTTTTAAACATGCTATCATTTTTTATAGGACTTACCGAGAACTCTATAAAACCAAAATTTACAAGCCATGAAAATTTTTCAAAAGCCATATCACAGGTACCATATTTCAATGCTTAACAGCTCCGCAGCTGAAAGGTAAATAATTGTTTTTCGGACATTGACATAAATACAAAATTATTTGGAATATCTTATAGTTAAGACTTGAAGTGAGATTAATTTTGAAAAAAATTCAACCTCTTTTTGATTTTTGAAACGGAGGATTCTTGGACCGGGAGGATTCTTTACTAAAAAGAATTGTGACTTGAGTAACATTTGCAATACTTAATATCTGTAGCGAATTTTATTGAAATCGAAAATATCAAACCCGGAGATATTTGTTTTTTGTCCGTTTTGATATGGAATCGCTCTATAATAAAATATATCATTGTAGTTACAAATATTATCATTTTGATGATTGCAGCAAAATCGATTAAAAATTAATTAATATAAACAATTTCGTAATTGAAGTCGATTTTTACTTTATTCTGTGTATCACATATTTAAAACTTATTTTTATCAAAAAAACTCAACACTTACCAAATCACTGTCTATAGCAACTTATTTATTTAAATAACAAATATTTTATAGAATTTCTGATGATAGTAGGGGTAGAAAAGGGGTTATTTCAAATAAATACTAGTTAAACATGAGCATTAACATACCTTTAATTTATATTTTCAATTAAACATAATTAATTGTAAATTTTCAATGATTTGAAATGTCTTTCATTGTATTTTTTAGTTATTCTTTAAACTTTTGCATATTTATATATTTACATTATATTTACATATGTATGTATGTGTATACCCATGTAAGTATGTATGTATGTTCCTTATTGAATTTTGGTATTTTTAGTTTATCTCGTTTATTTGTTTAAAATATTTTCAATATGACTTTTGTTTATAGATGAATTAATTTAATTAATTATCATGTTTGTTTTGCCAATTGAGCAAATGTCGCATCAATACTTTTTGGCAATTTCTATTCTATTCTTATTTACAAATATTTCGATTTTTATTATAAGTATTTATTGGCTAAAAATCATGCAAATAATAATGAGAATTCTAGTGGTGATCAATACAAAGTTATTTATTTCTAATTCTATTTTTTGCTTTTTTTTTAATTTCGTATACAAAACAAAAATTTGTTATATTGTCGGTATTTCAAAAGTTAAAAATAACATTTAAAATTTGTATGCATATAATTTGTTGTTGTTGTTTTTTTTTTTAGAAAATAAATAAGGTTTGGTTTTTATTTTGCTAGAATATTTATTTTAAACATATTTTTATAATTTTTTTTAGTTTAATTTTTTATAACAAAACTTTTTTAGAATTTTATTTAATTCGATCATTTTAATTAAATTTGAATTTAAAATATAATTAATTGGCAAGTTGTAAATGATTCATTGATTTTATTGTGATGAGATTTCTTTTCATTACTAAAAGTGCGTTTAGTTTTTTTTTCCTACTAAATATAAAATATCGTCATTTAAATTTTATTTTGTATTACAAGGCTAAAGGCAAGTGAAATAAAATTACCTTGTATTTAAATAAAAACGAAAGTATAACAATTAAATTTAATTAAATCCATTAAATCATATACTTATTAGCTGCAGTCATGAGAATTTTTTAAAAAAGAAAAATGAAATTTTGAAATAAATCTGAAACTTTAATAGGCTGCTTAGATTTACGTAAAAGAAGAGCCAGCAATTTTAAAAAATAATAAAGGAGGCCCCACAAAACCCTTGATATTTTTTCTCAGTACTAAAATAAAGATTTTGGAATTGAAAAGTAATCGAGATAAAAGTATTGACGGTCAAGGCTGATCGTAAGATACCCTTTACCATTTCCTACGTGTACCAAAATTTGGACCTATACTTGTATTAAGTGAAAAATAAAAAAATACTAATAAAGAATATTACGTCGATACTAATATTGACATGTACTTATGCACTTTTTGGTGGTTCCCGAAATTGGGCCATCTATGGGAGGCAATACCAATTATCTACCGTTCTTCATAGAATTTTTCATTGTTATTTAAAATGATATAAATGTTATATATATCGAATATTAAATTAATATTGATGTTTTTATGGGATTTATACACGTTAAAGTGATTTTCGTAAGAGGGGTTTATATGAGAGCTATGGTATATTATGGGCCGATCTGAAATTTGTTTTCATAAAATTTATTTGTGTTAAATTTTATTAAAATATTTCCAATTTTAAGGTAATTTTGAGTGTTAAAACTCTATTCCGGGAGAACATTTGTATGATAGGTGAAATAATGGGCCGATAATGACCAAAATCAATAGGCTTCGTCCTTGTGCCAAAAAATCATTTGTACCAAATTTCATCAAATTGTCTCTAAAATTGCGACCTGTACTTTGCACATGCTTTACATGGACAGCCAGCCAACCAGACGGACGGACGGACATGGTTAAATTGACTCAGAAATTGATTCTGAGTCTAACGGTATACCTTGAGGTGGTGGTGGTATATCAACCATCTATTGGGGTATAGGGTATATAAAATTAAGTTTCAAGATCTCTAAAGAATGCCAAGGAGATTACCCATATATTAGTTGTAAATGTGGGCTTAATATGTATTGAAAACTCAAACAAAAATCCATTTTGGAGATTTTGTGGAAGTGTTCTATACATTTCCACTTTAAATAATAAATAATTTCACTAATATTAGGGATTTTATTGTAGAAAAACTATTTGCAAAGAAATTTTTTTCTTAATTTTTGTTCTGGAAAAAAACGAAATAAATTGGTTCAATAATAACTGAGATATCGGGCAAAATGAATTTTCGATTTTTTGAAGCTCTTGTTTAAGTTACATATTTTTATTTTTATATAGATTGGACACAAATATTTTTATAAAACTTCGATTTTTTGAATTAACTAAATTTGTTTATAAGCAACCGAGTTTTGAACCAGAAACTGTTCTTGTTGTTTGTACGATTTTTTTCTTTTTGTATAACAAGTAACAACAACTGTAATATAATGATTAAAATTTTATTTGTCAAGTTTTTTTAATGATTTTTGTAGCATTGAAAAATCGATATTTATTTTATATATTACATAAGGAATAAATATTCCTTTCCGTGCAATTAAAAGAAGTTTAAAGTTTAAAAAATTTATTTTTTCATTAAATCTTCATCCCAGCCTTTGACTGGGCGGGAAGTAGTTTAGTGACAAAACGTTATAAAAACGTTTTTTTTTTATAAAATATTTTCAGAAAATTTAAAAAAAGTTGGCGTGAAATTTTTTATTAATCGATAAAAATTAAACTTTTTTCTAAAATTCAATATTTTTGAACAATGTTTGATGTAGGGTGCAAAATTAAATCAATTCAAAAATTCCTTATTCATAATTTATGACGATTTGTCTTTTGAAATATACACTGTTGAAGAAAATAAAGTGTGGTTTTTAACTAATGATATATAATTCACAACGATCGCTCTTTCTGTTTTTATAAAAAAATGGTAAAATGGAAGTTATACTTAAAAAAAATAGCAAGTGTTCACGATTAACCCACTACGATAAATACTTGGACACCAAGAAAAGTTACCCATAATACATTCATAAGAAAATTATTGTGAATTATATACCATGAGTAAAAAATTGCACTTTATTTTGTCCGATAATGTAGTTTAATTCGTAGAAGTATCAAAATCAAAAATAATTTTTTTTGCAAACTCAAAAAGTTCAACTTCTCATCGAAAATTAATCATTTAAGACCAGTGCTGGATA
>MINK01033798.1:0-10315 GCA_001735545.1 Phormia regina
TCCAAAATATAGATTAAAGTACAGTCTAAACTAAAAGTTAATAACCAGTGTAGATTGCAGATTAAACTATAAGCGATAATTATACTAAATTATAGTTTACACTACAGACTATAATATGGGCAAGCATCCTCGGGGAAGGAAAAAAGGAAATTTGCCTCCCCAAATTAAAAACGCTTAATGAAAATTCTGTACTAAATCATACAATTTAAGGAAATAGTTAAAAAAAAACATTCCTTCCCCAAAAGCTTGAGCTGGATCCGCGCCTGCTATAACATAATTGCTACTATAATCAGACTAGAATCTGGCTCAAGCTACAGACTAGACAGTAATTCAGATTATGGTCTATAAAATAGTTTATAGCCGAGACTTTATGGTTAGGACTATAAAATAGTTTATAGTCTAAAGTTTAAAAATGATATAGTCAAGACCATAAGTAGTCAAGACTTTAACATGATCGGGACTATAAAATAGTTTATAGTCAACACTATAAAATAGTTTATAGTTTATATATAAAACAGTTTATAGAATATAAAATTGTTTAAAGTCGCGTATATAAAATTGTTTATAGTCGATAATAGTCGAAACTATAATATATAACATAGTTTATAGTCAAGAACATAAAATAGTTTATAGTCCAAACTATCATATGCTCGAGACTATAATTTAGTTTATAGAGGCTGTAATATAGTTTATAGTTGGGACTATAATATAGTTTATAGTCGAGTCTATAAAATAATTAATAGTCGAGACTATAAAATAATTTATAGTCAAGACTGTAAAAAAGTTTATAGTTAAGACTGTAAAATAGGTTATAGTGAAGACTGTAAAATAGTTTATAGTCAAAAGTACAGAATAGTTTATAGTGGAGACTATTGAGTAGCTTATAGTCCAGACTATAAAATAGCTTATAGTCCAAGCTATAGAATAGCTTAAAGTGCAGACTATAGAATAGCTTATAGTCCAGGCTATAGAATAGCGTATAGCCCAGACTAAAGAATAGTTTAAAGTTTAGGCTATCGATAGCTTAATAGCTTAAATTGCAGACTATAGAATAGCTTATAGTCCAGACTATAGAATAGCTTATAGTCCAGACTATAGAATAGCTTATAGTCCAGGCTATAGAATAGCTTATAGTCCAGGCTATATATATTATAGTCAAAAGTACAGAATAGTTTATAGTGGAGACTATTGAGTAGCTTATAGTTCAGACTATAAAATAGCTTATAGTCTAAGCTATAGAATAGCTTAAAGTGTAGACTATAGAATAGCTTATAGTCCAGGCTATAGAATAGCTTAAAGTGCAGACTATAGAATAGCTTATAGTACAGGCTATAGAATAGCGTATAGCCCAGACTAAAGAATAGTTTAAAGTTTAGGCTATCGAATAGCTTAAATTGCAGACTATAGAATATCTTATAGTCCAGACTATAGAATAGCTTATAGTCCAAACTATAGAATAGCTTAAAGTTCAGGCTATAGAATAGCTTAAAGTGCAGACTATAGAATTGCTTATAGTCCAGGCTATAGAATAGTTTATTGCAGGCTATAGCTTAATAGCTTAAAGTCCAGCCTTACAAAAGCTTATGTTGTAGACTATAGCATAATATATAGTTTAGACTACAGAAAAACATACAGTCTAGATCATAGCATAACATATAATCTAGATCATAGCATAACATATAGTCGGGTCTATTTTTTTTGTAAAAGTAGTACCAAAAATCTTGCTCATATTTTATGGTGTTCTTTTTTTTTTTTTTAATAAACGATAAGAACATTTCGGTTGATTTTTACAAAAGTTGAAGGTCATTTCTGACATAGACTCATATGATTTCATGATTATTATTGTTGTTATAGTTTTTTTGTTTTTTAATAAAACGTGTGTTTTTTTTTTTGCCGTAATGTTTGTTGTAGTTATATGTATATAGATAGATAGATGGTATATGGTGGGGGTGTTTACATAAATAGTTTAGTACTTTGTTTTTGATCAGTGGTGGGGTGTGGGCATAGCAACTAAAATTTTCTATACATTAAGTTTAAATAGTTTTTGTTCTTTTTTTTAATTTCAAACGAAATGTTTGTTTACATTGTAAATATCACATGCGTAAATAGTTTTATTTATTTTATTTATTTATTTTTTACTTTTAATCATCATACCTTTGGAACAATATATTTTTTCCATAGATTATGTAACGTTATTAGAATGTAGAATTTAAATTAGAATAGAAAAAGAAGAAAAATAAAATCATGTGAGAATTAAAAAATCGTGACGATGAAAAAAATAATTATAATAAAAAAAAAATTTTCAAAGTAGTACAGTAAAATTTTGTGTAAACTTATGGTTTGTTTTTTGATACATTTTTGATATATTTGTATTTTGTATTATTTGTAAAATTAAAAGAATTTATTTAATTTATTTTAGCAATAATTTACTTTGTGGCTAGAAATATTGTTTAATTTGAATAAATAATAACTTAGGAAGTAGCTAAATTTAAATAAAAGAATTAAATTAAATGTTTTTATTTAATTAATTGTATATCTTGGTTAGCAACTATTTTATTTTTTTTTAAATTAGAAATTACAAGTTATGGTGGCTAGAAATGATGCAATTTTTATCATAATTTGTTATGGGATTGACACCATATTGTTTAATTAAATTTTGTTTTTGTTTACTAACTGCATTTTGCCGGTTGTTGTTATTGTTTATTTACTGCATTTCTTATTTATTCGCTCTCAATCTCACTCTTTCATGCATTTACTTACTCATTTTAATGATTTACTCATTTCAATCGATCAAAACAAACAATCAAATATATAAACACATACACACACACACTTATATATAAACGTTTAAATTGCAGGCATGTGTTTAGTTTATATTTGAATATTGTATTTTTTTTTTTTTTACTTTCGCTTTCATTTTAGAATTGAAAGTGAAATTATTTTTTTGTTTTGAAATAAAATTTATTTTCTTGATTCTGTTGATGTTTGCTGTTCATTGCATGAATTAATTTTAATTAATTTATTTATTTATTTACTTACAATGTATTTTTAGTATTTATTATTATTTTTATTTTTTGGTTTAGAATTTTTTCTTTTGCAGATAATAATTTCTTCTACTACTGCTTACGTAAATTATTTTATATTTTGTATGTCAAAATAAAACAAAAATAAAAAAACAACAACAACAATAAAATTTTTGTTATTTTAAATTTGTTTTTATTACGTTGTTGCGCAATTCCTTAGAAATTATCATTTCAAATTTAAAGAAAAAAAAAAACAAAAGTTGTTTTATTGTTGTTTTTTTATTATTAAATATATTTATAATTATTTTTTATAATTTTTTTGTTAAATTTTTATAATAAATTTACATTGTCAGCTTTGAAATATTTAATCATTTGTTTTGTTTTTTTTTTCTTTTTTTTCTTTATTCCGCTGATAAGATTTATCGCTTTATCTCTCTATCTTTATGCTCATTTATAGGCTCGTCACTTTTACTAGAGAGTAAAAGTGTTTTTTTTTTTTTGTATATTTTGTCAAGTCTATTATAACGTCAAATTTTGTATATATGTATGTGAGCTGCTGATTTGACCTTCATAGTTGGAACTTTTTCATTGACATTGAAATTTCATTAACATGAAGAGATGATGATAATATGTTGACAATTCTCTCTTAGGCCTATTTACATACTTTTTGCAAGAGAACTAACAAAATTTTAAATTAAAACTATATTTTCGTTTAAATAATAACGGGACTGAATTGAAATCAAATAAGAATGTTATTGTTCTGAAAATCATAGTTAAGTCTATAATTGGGAATTTAATGTAATTAATGTCTGGGCTATAGAATAGATCGACATTAGTTTGAATTATAGTCTATATTATATTCTACAGTCTGGACTATAGTGTATAGTCTGGACTATACTCTATAGTCTGGACTATACTCCATAGTCTGGACTATACTCTATAGTCTGTACTATAGTCTATGGTCTTGACTAAAGTCTATGGTCTATACTAAAGTCTATAGTCTGGACTATACTGTATAGTCTGGACTATACTGTCTATAGTATGTGCTATAGTCTACGGTCTAGACTAAAGTCTATAGTCTGGACTATAGTCTATGGTCTAGACTAAAGTCTGGACTATAGTGTATAGTCTGGACTATAGTGTATAGTCTGGACTATACTTTATAGTCTGGGCTATAGTATATAGTCTAACCTGTAGTCTATAATCTGGCCTATAATCTGGACTATAGTCTATAGTCTGAAATATAGTCGTGTCTATAATCTGGACTATTGTCGAGTATATAGTGTGGACTATTGAGTAGTTTATAGACTGAACAATAGTCTAGTCTATAATCTAGTCTATAGTCTGAACTGGACTGAATTATAGTCTTTAGTCTGGACTATAATATGACCCATAATCTGGATTATTATATAGTATATTATATGGTCTATAGTATGGACTATAATATAGTCCATATTCTGAACTAAATTAAACTCCATAGTTTGGACAATAATATAGTCCATAGTCTGGACTATAATATAGTCCATAGTCTGAACTATAATATAGTCCATAGTCTGAGTCTGAATATTACAATAATAATAATAATAATAATAATAATAATAATAATAATAATAATAATAATAATATAATTTCTAGAAAAAATTCCCTTCGCATTTCCCAGTTATCATAAATAAACCCATTTTTCCTTATCTCTTTTATAATTTAGGTACTAAAATAAAAAATATGTTTGTTTAAGTACCCAAATAGTATCATAAAATTGTTGCTATTACTCTAATAACAACAATTCATATCATGTAATTTTTTTTTAGTTTATTTTACAAAACCCCACCATTAACAACAATTTTATTGCAAAATTTTTTGTTTCTCTTATCAGAACACTTTCCTTTTTCAATTTAGTACTTAACAGCGAGAGTGTATACGTGCAAATGTACCTCTACAAAAACAAATATTATAAAACGATAGTGCAAAAAATCATAATGTTAAATTGTATATAAAAAAATAATAATATTATTATTGTATATAAAATAGAAAAAAAAAATTATAAAATTCTTATCACAAAACAGGGAACAAAGATTAAAAGTACTTAGAATTTTTGTTGTTGTTGTCGTAGTAAATAATAATATTTACTTGAGTGTGTAACGGGTATTTAGCACAAAGTTCTTTAAATAATAATAACAATAAAAAAATAAAATGAAACAAAAAGTAAATATAAAATGATTACAAATTTAAAGAACATTAAATAAAATTAAATCTAAATGAAACGTGTGCAAGTGATTTATGAATTAAAAATATTTTTATTTTATTTTAAATAAATTTGCAAGAAAGAGATAAAACATATTACAGGAAAGTGTGTAAAATTGTTTTTAAACAGGATTACTATTACTCTTTATCCCTTTTTAATTTAAACTTTTATTTAAAGTTCAAAAAGTATGGCAACTTTATGTTAACAGTCATTGTAAAAATGTTCAATTTTTAAATTTTTCTTCACTTAGTAAATGAGAGTATTAGTTTTTCAAACATATTAATAATAATAATAATGATGAGCTTTATAAACCAGAGAGAACTTTGCTCTATATTCATACAAAAACAACAACAAAAGCTTAATAATAAATAAACAAACACTTATATAAATTCCCATATAGTGATCGAGAGTGAAAAATAACAATAAACATATGGCAATAATTTGTGGGAGGGTTGGAAGGGTGGTAACGGTTTGCTTATTTAGTGATGTATTGTGGGGTTGATGTGGTGGTAGTGGTGATGGCATGTGTGGCGCTTGTAATAATACAAATTGTATTTGCAAAAAAATAAATTGTTATACAAATTATATGATTTTTTTTTTTTGGTTTTTGTAGTTGTTGTTTAGAAAATCAAAACATTTTTAATAGTAATTGGTGTTAATGTATAGGTGAATGAGCTATAAATTTTTTATTATAAAAATTTCGTTATTTTATTTTTTTTGCTTTGAATACATACATATGGTTTATTACATAAACTTTTGTGTTAGAAGAGAAAAAAAAAATTAGCAAATGAAAAAAAAAATAATAATAAAATATTTAAATATTTTTTGTTGCTTTTTATAAATTTAACTAATTGTTAATTTTGTTAGTGTATGAGTGTGTAAATTTGTTAACTAGATCACGAGTTAAAAAAAAGATTCACAAATTTATTTAGTTTCTTTTAAAAACTTTATAATTTTTTTTTTTTTTTGTAATTTTATTGAAAAATAATTAAAAAATTATACTGAAATTTGTTTAAAGATTCTTTATTTTTTTTAATATTATTTATGTCAAATTTATTTTGTAAAACTATATATATTTTTTAATTTCTACAAAATATAAAAACTTTCAGAGTTGGAAGAACGGCATTTTTGTTATTTGTTCGTAACATAACTTTTATCTGCGAATTTAACCCTAATTTTTAAAATGAATTTTAATTTTTAAAAATTTTCAAAGATCCATCAATAATTATTTATGTAAAAATAAAAATAAGTATAATTTAAGAATTAACCAGAAACGAATTAATCGAATTTATGTCGTGTCTGTAAAGTGATAAAAAGCACTTTCACGACTAAGAGTAAGCTTTTTTTACATATACAATCACCTCAAATTGTAACTTTTGTGCTCACTCAACACTTTTTTGTTAACAATGAGTTGGTTAAAAATGTTTGCTATAATCTTTTTAAATTTTTGTAATTTTATTGTTTAAAATAATAAATATTATGTATATAAAGTGGATCGTAGTAAATAATGATAATAGATAATTTTTAAAATTTTTCTAAAAAAATTTTCATAAAAAAGTATTGAAAAGTTTTCTAGCAAATGAAATTCTCATGAGAAAAATTTTTTATATTTTTTTCCATAACCGGGGAAAAATTACGATTTTTTTGACACTCATTTCGATTAAAAAATCACAAAATTTTTTGGACCAAAATGTATAATGCCCATGATTTTTCAATCGCTGATGGGGATTTGGAAATCAATTTTAAATAATTTGTTCGTATTAAGTTAATTTTTACCCATATTTTGAGGGGCCTTCATACATTGAAAGGTTTTCTTCGGAACACTGTAATATATATACACACAACGAACTTTTCTTTTTTTTAACCACATAAGTGTAATCCTAAATTAGCGATCTCCCTGACAAATACAAATAATAAATAAAGAAACTCAAATTAAAAATGTAAAGAAATCAAAATTAATCTTAAAAGTAAATTTTATTTTTTAAATAATAAAAACGAAGAAGAACTTAAAATTTTGTTCCAAATTCTTCGGCTGTTTCCTTACCTTGATTTTTTTTTATAAAACAGATAAAAATATTATTATAACTTTTTTACCCGTTTAACTGTTTTCTTGTTTTAATTTTTTATCATATAAAAAGTGACTCAAATAAAAAGAAGCAAATTTAATCATAAAAATGAATGTTTTAATAGTTACGAATAATATCTATAAAAGTGAAGAAGAACTTAAAATTGAGTTCGAAATTTGAACTTTTCGCACCTTGATTTTTTATAAAAAAGATAAAAACATATATTATAATTTTGTTTAACCATTTAACTGTTTTTAATATTTTTCTATTATCCAATGAATTATTTTCAAATATTTTTATTTACAAAAAGTCAAGGCCAAAATTGTCAAATGAAATTTTTAAAGTCACATAACTTTGGCAACATCAATTTACTTAATTAAAAAATATAATAATATTTATCATTTGATAAAATTTTTATATTTTCCCACTGGAGGTACTCAACTTTTATCCACTATAGCATCGTCTATGATTCAGTTACACCCACTCAAAGAAAAATCCATAACATAGGTGTTGAAAACGATACCATTTAGTATCAAAATAAACTCCTATTACAGTTCAAAGTCTAATTCACCTCCTTCACAATTCAATCTCTCTATATAGGAGTTTTAATTATCATGCATTTTTTTTTCTTAACATTTTATTAACAACTATTTTATGGTTATTATTATTATTTTCTCCATTAAATTTAATAACATTTTTTTTTAACAAATGTTATTGTAAATCATTTGTAGAGCATGTTACTTTTATTATTTAATAAATGTTAATTGTTGTTGCTACTTTTATTTTTATTTTATTTATTTATTTTTTTTAAATTTCTAGTGCTTTATTTATTTATATGTTTGTTGTTAGACAAGTGTATGTATTTATATGTATGTAGATGTTTGAGGAGATATATACTATGTATGTGTAAGTTTGTTGTTTTTCTTTTTTTTTCTTAGTAAATCAGCGCGTGTGAGTTGTGTGTTTGTATGTTTCTTTAAATTTGATAATTTTTCCTCAAGGTCACTTTTATTTTGATAATTTTTTTTCTCTTCTTCTCTTTGACATTTAGTTTGTCTTTTTAATGATTGCTGCTGTTTGTTTTGTTGTTGTTGTTTTATATTGAATTACATACCTACTTTGAAGGTAATTAAAACAAAGTTTTGAGATTTAGTTTAAGGTTTTCTTTTGCAGGAATTCTATGAAAATGTAATAGAAATTATAAAAATCGTATAATATTTTTGTTATAATTAAATATTTATTTATAGAAAATTCATTTTAATTGCGAAGGTTTGTGAACAGATCAGGTTTATGATTTGGATATAAAAGATTATTTCAGATTCGATGAAATAGAAACATTTTTAGGAATTAAATTAAAGTAATTGAATGTGCAAAGTAACACAATGAATACATTTTAGTATATTTATGAATAATATAAAATTAAAAAAATATATATATTTTAAATTAAAACAAAAATAATAAAATCTTTCTTACTTTTGTAATATTTCTAAAATTATCTTTTGAGTTTGTTTTTAAAAATTCAGAAGTTCCCTTTAAAATGTGTCAGTCTTGTGATATATGTCTTAAGTATATGATCACTTGACATTCATTTAAAATTTGTCAGACGTCATGCTGTGTGTATACAAATATACTAGAATAACAAAAAATATTACAAATTTAGCAATTAAATACAGTAGACTCGCGGAAACGTAAACTAGTTTTTATCAAGTGTGTTCAAGACTGTTCAAGTCTTCGATTGGTAAACATAAATATACTTTTTATATTTACCAACAAAAATAGGTATTATATTCTTCTAGGATTAGAAATAAAAACATTTTATTTTCATTCTGGATTTTCTCTATTTTAAACATCAAAAATTAGAATAGTTCACATTTCTGCGTCGTTTACGTTTTCGAGAGTACACTGTATTTAAAAATTCCGTTAATAAACGGAAATTGACGAAAAAGCTAAAATTTCCAGAAAGTAAAAGAAAATTACATAAAAATTATTAAATAAATAAATAATTAATTAAATAGATAATTAACTGAATATAAATGAATAAATAAATTAAAAAGTAAAATAAATAAAATCATTTGTCAGAAACGTGAGAATAAAATAGTTCCTTGAAAGTTGTGCAATTAAAGCTTTTTTATTCAATACGAGCTGAATGACCCGGCGTTGCGCAGGTTTTATTGAATAATAATATAAATTTAAATAATTTTTTTTTATGAAAAATTATTCCACAGTAAAGGATGTTTCATTATAACATGGAATCCGTTTTGACATGTAATCATTTACTTCGAAATTATTTACAAATATAATAAAACACAATGAACCACAATGTCCCATAATGGATTTTCATTAACTTAGGACCATGTCTCTAAATTAAAAATTATAGAAAATTAAAAAAGTGCCATCAGAACAAAAAGGTACCATAAAATCTTCTCTTATGGATTCACATTCATTTAGAACTACATATCAATAATTTCATCTTTCTAGGTTAATAATTTTAAAAAATCAAAAAGTACCATTTGAAGAACAAAAAAGTACCACAAAGTCCCCTGTTATGGATTCTCATTCACTTAGCACCACAAAACCCTAATTTCATGTTTCTAGGTTTATAACTTTAGAAAATTCAAAAAGTACCATTCAAATAACAAAAAAGTACCACAAAGTCCCCTTTTAAGAATTCTCACTAACTAAGGACCACATATCCCAAATTTTATGTTTTTAAGTTCATAATTATAGAAATTTCAAAAAAGTACTATTAAAATAACAAAGAAAGTACCACAAAGTCCCTTCTTATGAATTCTTATTAACTAAAGACCACATATTCCTAATTTCATGTTTCTAGGTTCATAACTATAGAAAATTTACCATTAGAAGAACGAAAAAGTACCACAAAGTCCCCTTTTGTGTGTTCTTTTCAAGTACCACAAAGTCCGACTTTGTGAATTCTTTCCAACATCGGTCCATGCGTATTTAATTTCATGTTTCTAGGTTAA
>MINK01033814.1:0-10174 GCA_001735545.1 Phormia regina
AAGTGAACAACAATATACAAATCAATACATACATAAATAAATATTGTTATTATTTTTATTTGTTATTTACTTTCTTATTTACATATTTATTTAACAATTTAACAAAAAAATAAAAAATAAATATATTTATACAAATGCGATCAGTGAACTTCTTTTTGGCGGGATTTATGAATGTGTGATCTGAACAAAATTTGTTGCTGTCATTATTTTTTTTTTTTTTTACTGCTCTTGATGTCTGCTCTTGTTGTTATTGTCGGTATTGTTATTATTTGCTGCTATGTATGTATTGCTGCTGATATTGATATTATTGTTATTGTTGCCATATTGTTGACATTTATATGTTGTTTATACCATTTTAAGGAAACAACAAAATATATAGCAAATAAATATAATTTGTTTATTGCAAAACAAAATATTAAAACACCTCAACACCAGAAAAACATGACTTTGCTTGACATAATTTTAACACCTCAATTGTCCGACAATTGCAATGTGTTATTTTGTCAAGACATATTTATGGCGATTTTATTGCCTTTCAAATCGATAAATAATGAAGAATAAATTATAATAATATTTATACAATGAAAATAAAATAAATGAATGATTTTATTTATAATAAATATTTATATTTAAAAAAAAACACAAAACACAATGGAAAATATTGCCATAAATATTTAATTTTATTTTCACGTAAATCACGTGTTAATTATAATTTTTGTTATTGGAAATTTTGTGAAAAAAACAAAGTTATTAAAATTTAAATTTAAAGTTACAAATAAAATCTATGGAAATGAAAATTAAGTTCTTAGTAAAATTAAATCTTTTTTCCATTTAATAATTAATATTTCATATCATAATTTTGCTGTGTGCTGATGGAGTTTTAAAGTAATTAAATATTAATTTATTTATCTTTACAAAAATCCCCATTTTCTGTTTATTTACTTAGCTAATTGCCCTTAATTTATTGTTAATGTTAAATGCAAATTTCTGGTAATAACTAAAATATATCCAAATATCGGTACGTTGCATAATGCATAGTGGGGCAGAATCAAACATTTTTGGAAATAAATATGTAACTTCCCTGCGGAAAATTTGTGCAGGGAAATATGAACCGGTTCCTCAGTACCAGTTGAGTACCAATTGACACAAGAGTTCCAATTGAGAACCAGTTGACACAACTGAGAGTCATTTTATAACATGCTTGTTAAGTGCGCAATTGGCTACTTGAGCAAAATAGCAATCAATGGCTGCGTGGTTAACGTTGAAGACTATAAAAGATGAGCATGGCTTCGATTCGGGGGACACCATCGACATTAAGGAAAAATTATAAAATAAAATTAACTCATAAATTTAATAAAAATAATAAAAGATGTTTAAAAAGTAAACACTGAACCTGTCTGTCCTCTAAGACCAAGAGGCTAATTAGCCACCTCCAATGAAAAGATTCTTAAAATATATTCCATTTGTCAATTTGTTGTTTGCGATTCGAGAAAATATAGACTAAAGTCAAAACTTTCATATAAAATGGCTAAAATTCGGGAGGGTCTTTACTTTGACCATTTGACTCATTGGGCTTGTTTTTTATCTTAAAGTCATCTCTAAGAAGTGACCTTTCAGAGAAATGTAAAATTTTTATAGGTTGCTAAAGAAAATTTAATTTTATATAAAAAAGAGTTACTTTTTTGCCTAAAAAAAAAAAAACACAAAAACTCTTTTTTTCGCAATTTTCAAATTCAAAATCGTTTGTTTTTTGACTCGTTAAAAAAAACGACTTCAAATTTTTCTTATTCAATAGATAATTCTGTTATTTAACTAATTAAAATCGGTTGGAAATACTAGGATATATATGAAAAAAAACTGCAACAAAAACATGCAAAATAATGGTTCAAACGCAAATAACTCGCAAACTATAAGAGATAAATAAGATATGTAGGCACTTTTTTATAGGTCTTATCAGCCAGGGCCTACAAAAATATATAATATTTTAAAATTGAAATCGTACGAGAAACAAAAATTTAGAAAGTGATTACAATTTTTTTATATCACAGGTATCTAATTTGAGCCCTAATAATTCCGCTCTTCCAAACTTAACATTGTACACTCCTTTGCTACGCTTATAAATTTCATGAAAATCCAAGCAGCCGATCAGAAGTTACAGATTTATTTAAAAAAAATCGATTCTGCCCCGCAATGAGGTCAAACGCATTTTTTTTTTTTTTTTTTTGGTAATAAATCTGTATCTCCTAAACTACTGCCCGGATCAAATTAAATTATATAAAAGAAATATTGAGGGAGTCCTAAGCCTACAGAAAAACTATATTGCGGTCACCCTGTGGTAACACTAGATAAGCTACTGGTATCAAAAATGACTATCTCGAGTACGTAAAAGTTTCAAAAAATCGTAACTTCTACAAATGAAGTCCGATTTCACAGATTTTTATGTTACTGTAAAGTGCTTGGTAAGATAAAGAAAAGCTTTTTCGCTTAAGTTATACTTTATATTAAAAAAATTTGCTTAAATTTTGAATTTTTGATTTTTTGTCTTGATTTAATCTTTTTTCTTGGGTATAAGTCCTAAGATGTATGAGCTAAAAATTTTTTAAAATATTGAAAAAAAATTGAAAGAATTTTTAAATTATCTCAATTCGCCTAGACGGAAAAAATATTTAAAGTCAGCGCCCTGAAATTAATATGAAAAATGACTATTTTTCAAAAAAATATATTAAAATTCTTTCACGTTTTTCTCAAAGTTCCTTTAATGAAAAAAATTTATTTTTATATATTTCAAAAAATAAAGTTTCATAAATGGCTAATAATGAAATTTTGAATTGATTTAAGTTTACACCCTACAGCCAGCATCTACCAAAAATGGTGAATTTAAAAAAAGTTAAATTTTTAACGATTAATAAAAAAAGTCACTAGAGTTTTGTTTTTGGCTGTTGGTGACAATTTATAAAAATACAGATTTGGAACGATTTGACACTAAACTGCTTTACGCTCGACCAAAAACCAATGCAGGAATGGAGATTTTATGAAAAAAGTCAATGTTTTAAACGATTTTTTTAGGAATACAAAAAAGCATGATTGCTTAATATTTCTACTATTGTTTTTTATGTAAAATATAAAATAGATATTAGTTTTTCATTTCTACTAAAAATCATTAAAAAATCTTAAAAAACCGATTTTTGGCGATTTTTCAAAATTTGTAAAAAAATGAGAGAAAAAGTGTAGTACACCATTACCTATGAGTACTAAAATTCGGGAAGGGGTGAGTTATGGACCTATACTTGTATTAAGTGTAAAATAAAAAGTACGAATACAGAATATTATGTAAGATTCATATTAATTTACGTAATTGGGTCTTATATGGGAGCTTAATTATGTACCGATTAACATACAATTTTATACTGAAATTTTTACTTATAAAAATGATATTTGTGGCGAATATTAAATAGATACTAATAGACTTATGAGATTTATTTACTTTAAAGTGGTTTCCTGAAGAAAGGGTTATATGGGAGCTATGATCAATTGTAAACCGATCTTTATAAAATTTTGTACATATTTCCGGGGGAACATTTGTATGGGGCTAGATAAAATAACAAACCGATGCCAACCAATTCTAACAGGATTCGTCCTTAATATATAAAAGTCCAACACACTAAATTTCAAATTATATTAAAAAATTGCTGCCTGTACTTTGTACTTGTTTTACATGGACGGTCAGACGGACATAGTTAGATTGATTTAAAGTGTAGTTCTAAGTCGATTGATATACTTTAAGGTGGGTGTTGGCTAATTATTTTTATGCTTTACGAACATCAGCACAAACGCATAATAACCCAACCACCTAAGGTGGTGTAGGTTATAAAAACGTATAAAGACATAAAAACCAAAAAAAAAAAAAACAGTCTTTTGTAAAGCAAAAATCCGTGTCTTCTTTTTAAAAACTTACAAAATATTAAAGGAATATAAAAATAGATTTATTTGCCAATTCATTGATGCATATACAGACCATTTTGAAAACATTATATCATGGTTTTAAAGCTAACAACATAAGTCAACTCTCACCAAATTTCCTGTTTTACAATATTTCCATTTCCAGCCAGACCTAATCACGAAAATGTCATAAATGAAGAACACAAAACTGTACAAGAGAAAAATTTTTGTGATTGTTTACACAATGTTATATGTACGGTAAAATTACTTTCGCTATTAATCTGAAATTACACTTTATATGTCGATGAAATTTTGACTGGTGATATAAATGATTCTTAATTAAAGATTTACATAAAAACATGGATTTCGAAAATTTGGTCAGTAGAAGACCATATTTTTCGAGATTTCAATGTGGGCACACCCCTCAAACGATGCGTAAAAATTTGCTGAATATGGAAAAATTATTTAAAATTGATTTTCAGTTCCCTACCAGCGATTTCAAAATCATGGGTCCCATACATTTTAGTAAATAAAAATTTCAATTTTTCGAAATGAGTATCAAAAAATTCGTAATTTTATGCTGGTTATGGAAAAAAAATATTTTAAAAATTTTTCCAATGTTATTTTCGTTCGCTAAAAGACTTTTTAAGGTATATTGATGACCAATTAAAAAAACCTGGAAAATTAAATATTATCAACAATCCTTACTATAATGCAATTTTTTAAAATTTTATCCTTAAAAGGAACAAAATTATAAAATTCTTATCTATTTTTTTTAAGAAAAATATCGACATTTTTTTGCATGATGTACTAAAATTTATGGACCAACATTTTTGCGAAAATTGTTTAAAATATTTTTTCTATAATTGACTTAAAATTACAAATTTTTTGATTCCCATTTCAAGACTAAACTCAATAGTATATTTTGGATGAAATGTTCTAGACCCATGACACTTAATCGTTAGTAAGGAACTGAAGATCAATTTAAATTATTAAATATTTTTCTCATACTCAGGTAATTTTTACGCATCGTTTGGGGGGTATTCCTACAAAATTTTTGTCTACGGGACACTCTAATGGTCAGTTACGATATTTTTTCGTTAACGAAACTTTGGGAAAAAATTTCACTTGCTGAGGTGATGGAATGTGCTTTGGGGAAACTGCTTGAATGGGCTACAACGTGGGACTTAGCATTAACCCATCGAAAACGGAAATGGTTCTTTTTTTAAGGAGAAGAATACCTTCCTTTAACTACCCAAAACTTGGAGTGAGGCGAAATTTCTAGGTGTAATTTTCGATTGAAAATGAAAATGTTTACCTAAAGAAAAGAGTAAGGAAGACTTAGGGATAAGGAATTAAAAGCGGTCATACCACCAAGGGAAAACTGGGAGATAAATAACCGTAACATTGAAGGCATTGAAGTCTACTCTGATGGCATAAGGAAAGAAAATGGGGCAGGTTGTGATGTTTTCCCTAAAAAACTGGATGTTACCTACAGCGCTAGGCTTGATGATGCATGTAGGATCTTCCAGGCAGAGGTTTTTGCCGTGTATGAGACCGATATTTACGAGCGATATCACAATATACATAGATAGTCAAGCTATGATAAAAGCACTCTGTAATAGGAATATTAGATCAAAGGTAGTCAGCCTATGTCGCCGAGAGCTTCAGGTTCGCAACGAACAACACTCATTGAAACTTTGCTGGGCACCGGGTCATAATAATTTACAAGAAAACGAATAAGCTGACGAGTTGGTACGAGCAGGAGCAGATATGGATGTAAGTACAGCTTACGAAAGCGTCTATCCAACTTTGAACTAAATCTATCTTAGGATATGGGGGGAATTCAACAGAAAATCATACGAGATTTGGCGAAACTCACCACGTTGCAAACGAACGAAGATATTATGGAAACTAAAAGATAAAACTACGCCAAAGTCTTTACTTAGTATGAAGAAATGTGAACTGAGACGGTACATAGGTATTATTACAGGACATAATGAACTAAGGTATTATTTCCTGCACAAAATTGGTCTTAGTACAGTGAGTATATGTAGATGGTGTAATGATGCAGAGGAGGACACCTTCCACTACCTTTGGCAATGTGTTGCATTATCACTTTACATATTTAAATGTTTTGATTCCTATTTCTTTGAGAATTTAGAGGGACTGAGAGGAACGAATCCAATAAAGATTCTGAAATTTGTGAAATTAACTGAACTATGTTCACGAAACGCTAAGATGCAAGAGGAGGGAATATAATACTATCAAATGGACTATCAACATGAAGCGATGCTGAAATATGATACTGGTTCTAAACGTTCTGATGGGTATGGAGGATTCACTCTGGATCAACATATGCTCTTGTGATTACACACGGTTTCTTGTAGTCCACTTCTAAAAAATTATAGAATTGTAATATATTTTTGTTAAAGAAATATAGTCAACTTTGACACCCTGTAGCTTATCTTGTGTTATCATAAGGTGGCTACGAAATGATTTTTCTGAACGCTTAAGTCCTTTTCTATAAGACTTCAATATATTTAAATTTTATCTGAGCAGCAGTTTAGGAGATATAGATTTATTACCAACAAAAAAAATTAGCATTTGACACCACTGTGCATCCATACTTTACAGAATTACTTCTAAAAAGGAGCGTTTTGAAACCACTGACTGCTTTCCTTGATTACTTTGAAACATAACCTTTATATTTATTAAAATAACCTTAAATTCTGCTCTATTTGTGCTACCGCCATATTAGTTTATTTTAAAATCAAACTAAAAGTTCATAAAATATCTTTATTATGATCTAATCTCATTCAGTCTACAAAACAATAGAAAATAATAAAAATATGTAAAAAATTAAGATCAATTTGTTAAAAAAAAACTCGTGCAAATCTTTAAACATCTGTGACTCGTGTCTAGCCAGACAAATAGTTAAAAATAAAATTAAAATTTATTTTATTAAAACCTGTCGTTTTGTCAAAGTAAACGTTAAAGGAACAACACAACATTTATATTAAAGATTTAATAAATCAATTTGAAATTTTGTATTGTTATTAAATATACAATAAACAACTGAAACAATAAATTAAATTATTGTCTTTCATTTCTTTCTTTTTCGGTGTCTTTATTTATAAAATGTTTTTATTTAGCATAATATTATTGTTAAGAGTAAAATAAAAAGTGAAAATCGTAAACAACTTCTTTATTGTTGATGTTTTTGTTTTTGTTTCTGTTTTTTTTTTATTGTTGTTGTCTTTTGTTAAAATAAAAACTCATCATAATGAGTGAAAGAATTCCATATGCGAAATAAAAATTTTGTAAACAACTTTAACCAGTTTTAATTTGCACGCTACTGTAGGTCAACAATAATGATTATAAGATAGAAAATGATAAAGATAATAAAAAATATAATAATTTACTTTAGGAGAAAAAAAATCCATACAAAATATATTGGCAATTTACTATATCGTTTTTAGTGTACCTTTCATTTATATATTTTAAATAAACATAGTGTAATATTATACTCCCAAAATGATACCAAATGGTATCAATTTTCTTTAAGTATATAAATAAAAAGTGTTGCTTCAATATTGGCACTGAACCGTGTCGTTATCAATAGACTTGTGTTTGATTTTTCTCTGGTTGTATTATTTAATAAATAGCCCGAGGTGGGAATAGTTTTCAGAATTTTATAGTTTAATCAGTTACTTTAAAAAGTTAATGAAAATTTAAAAAAAAAATCCATTATATTGTCTAGTCTTCTGGACTAGCATTACTTTAGTGTCTATATATATCGTCTAGTAGTTTCCAAAAATGATGGACTTGTTATGGCTTTTTTTTGTTTGTTTTTATTTATTTTCTTCTGGTCTCTTTACAAATAAACAACATGCAAACAAAACAGATTAACAGACGGACAGAAAAACAGACAAACAAAAACACTTTAAATTAAACTACAACAAAAAAAAAAAAGAAATAAATAAAAATCTGAGGTGAATGAATTTCACACACTCGTGGTTTAGGAGTTAATAATGAAAACATATCTAAATAAAAACAAATAATATTTGATGCTGGTGAATCTTAAATACCCTACACTATAAGGCGGACGTGATAAGTATTTAAGATAGGAGCAGCACAAGTAATGTGAGTAAAAGTGATCTTATGATGTTGACTTACCCCATAGTATCTACTAACCAAAAGTAAATTGCATTTTTAATCGAGTATTATCATATTATGGTATCTACTAACCAAAAGTATTTACATGTGTTTTATATTAAATTTGTTAAAACTTTTGTTGCAACAATCAATTTTGAGAGATATTCTTTCATAAGCTAAAGACTACTATGTTGAATTTCATTTTTAATCAAGCATTATCATATTATGGTTGTTTGGAAATGATATTATGATTAAATGGTAGGATTTTATGGTTGTCTGAATTAGATGCAACACCATAATATTTTTAAATTACAATAAAATATATTTTTGTTATATATGTATGTACTTGATTCATCTATACAGCAATAATATGATTGAAACACATTGTAAATATTTTTTAATCTATAACCATATTTTTGTTGTTTATTATATTATGATTAGATATAACACCATATAATATACTTAAATCACAATAAAAATTATATTTGTTATATATGTACTTGATTCAGCTATACAGCAATAATATGATTGAAACACATTGTAAATATTTTTTAATCTGTAATAAAATTTTTGTTGTACATTTTATTGTCAATTATTATTATTATTATTATTATTATTATTATTATTATTATTATTATTATTATTATTATTATTATTATTATTAATTTTTATTGTCAATTATATATATTGTTGTTAATACAAAGCAAACATTTTGTAGTCAAATTAAAATTACAAATACAATAATATATTCAATTATTGAAAATACTTTTTTTGCACATGGAATTTTAACCACATAAGTGTGGTTCTAATTTAAACATATTACTTAATATAATACGCCAACAATATAGGTGTAAATTGAGAACAAATGTTTAATTGCTGCAACAAAATTTTTATTAAAATAAAATATACTCCAGATATAATGATAAAATAAAATATTTACGATGAAAATAATATTGTTGAGGCAACCATATTGATAGATATATTTTCTCTAAGTATTTTAACTTGTTGGCAGTATGTGGGGTTAATAATTATAAAATATTTTCGAAATAGTTTAGTCACACTTGCCAGCGGAAGATATTAGATTGAGCACAGTGGTTTAATAACACAAACAATTTTGGTTATATATCTATATCTCCTAAACTACTTGCTAGATGAAATTGATATGTTTGAAGGAAATATATTAAAGGGCTTAATCTTAAAGAAAAATCTTTTAGTCACCCTGTGATAACACAATATAAGCTACAGAGTGTCAAAGTTGGCTACTTCGAGTATGCAAAAGTTTCAAAAAATCGTAACTTCCACAAATGAAAACCGATTTTAAAGATTTTTATATTTCTATAAAGTGTTAGAAGAAATAAAGAGAAATAAGTTTAGCTATTTAAATTTTCTCTTATACTTAATATTATATTTAAACTCGAATTTTGAATTTTTGATTTTTGGCTTGACTTTCTTTACTTTATCGGGAGCAAGTCCTGAGCTGTATTAGTTAATTTTTTAATATTTTATAATTTACTATATATTTTGAAATAATATGCTCAAAACAAATTTTTTATTATGATCATAAGTGCAGATTTCATGAAAAAAGATGTAATAATTTTTTTTAGACCTTTTCATACCCGAGGTAGTCAACTTAGACACCCTATAGATTATCTTGTGTTATCACAGGGTGATTACAAGATGATTTTTCTGAAAGACTAGGTCCTCTTTTACAAATCTTTCATTCACTTCATATCGATCATAACAATAGTTTAGGAGATACAGGTTTATTTGTAAATTTAGAAATATTTATGTTTTAAAAAAGTATTAATAAACATAAGTACATTAGGGTGGTCTCATTTCGAAGAAGAAAAATAGTATGCGATAAAAGTTTTTCTGTTGCCACTAGTCATTAGTAAAAAGGATCAAATAACAAAATTTATAATTTTAAGTTTATTATTTCTTCTCACATATACACTGGAGCATATTCCTATAAACGCACACTTCTTTTTTTAAAAAAAAAGGTAAACATTAAACAAGATAATATTTAGGGGGCTATAAATTTGTGTATTAAATTAGTTAAGACTTCACTTAAAATATT
>MINK01033941.1:0-18716 GCA_001735545.1 Phormia regina
TGGTTAATTGTATACTTTCACTAAATTTCATTAAAATATTATTATACCATTTTATATACCATTTGCACAAAAAAATCTTGTAGTTTTTGGTTTCATTTGGTTTTTGATTGAAAAACTACCTTAATTTCATTAGTTTTTCAATTATAAAAAAAAACTAACCGAAAACTACTATAATTGTTTATGATACATCATATTCATCCTGTTCCAGTTTTTATATAATTAAGCTTTTGTATAGGTTTGTTGAAAGAAAATGTCAGGTCATTAAAATTACGCTGCATCCAGATTGGCCTTTTTCTTTTTCGTACAAACAAAACTCCACAGGGCGACATACACATTTTTTTAATTTTAATTTAAGTGGACAGAACATTTGTCAAACAAATCATAATTTCTAGTTTGCCGACAGTGTCACATCGGTACTTCAACATTCAGCGCCTCTTCTTCCGCACGTAAAAAGACGTTTAATGACAGACATGGTTGCGAATAAGAACAAAACATGAACAAGTTTGGTCCACACTATCCAAACGCATTTGCGCACAACATTTTGTTCTATGTGTGAACAAGAAAAAGGATAGTGTAGATCACAAATAAAGTTTGCGATAAAGACTTACGATGAATAAATACAATATTTTAAATATCAATACAAAGTTGGACTTATCGATACTTTTTATTGGAAGAAAATTGCAAATTTAAACTATGTAATGTACTAATTGCACAAATAGAGCATTTGTAATAATAGGTATTTGCGAAAAACGAGCTTGTTCTTCACCCCGGAAAAAGGAACTGAAAAGTCTTGAAAATTCCGCAATTACAAATATTACAAAGACTTTACTTTGTAAATGAATTAAGTGAAGATACATATTTTTAATACAACTTGGTATTCAAATTATTTTTAATAAAGTGATTCCTTTAAAATTCTGCATAATTGTTAATTATATATATTATGTGTTTTAAACTAATTTATTATTTGGTTACTCGTGCTGCATTTAAAAATTATATAAATTGTTTTTTAATTTCCTGTTTTTTATAATGTTTAGTATAATTTTATGAAAAAGTGTGTCTTTTTATACAATTATATTTCATATAAAAAAAATATAAACACACGTACCAGGCGGATCTATATTTTTATCCGTTAAAATACATTTAATTATTTACATCTTCAAATGTCATCCGGTTCTGAAATATTGGTAGAATTCTCAATTAAACGTTTGATTGAATAATGATATGCTTATTTTAATTTTATATAAAATACAAGTTTGAATTTGATAAATTATTATTATTTTTGCTTTATAATAAATAAATGCATTAATTTGCATATAAATTTAAGGATTGGTCAATAAATATGAATTCATTTTTTCTCACAATTGTTTACATAGATACTACCAAAAGTATGAAATGTTTTTAAAAATACGATTTAATTTTTTTTTTATATATATAAAATGTTTAAATTTTTTCAATGAATATGTAAATTTTTAAAGGAAGCATTCCCCGAACTGGAATTTTGGCTATTTGGGAGTAAGAAAATTGGAATCCATTTATTTTTCCTATTTTAAGGACAACATTTTTTTTTATTGTACACAAATTTCTCAATGATAGCTTTATTAATGTAGACTTTATTTAAGTTCAAATGTTATTATTTGTTATTTTTTTAAAAAATAATTAATTAATTTGAATACTTTATTATTTATATATTAAAAATTTTCAAGTAATAACCTTTCCAACGATACCAAGTATTTGTATAAATTCTTTACACAATCGTTTAAATTCTAACTGAAACTTGAACCCATTTCAGTAAAAATGTGCACATTTTTTTAATTTCTATAGTAAATGCGTGCTCTGCAGCATTACTATACATAAGAGTACACAGTTTCAACGTGTTTTCTTAAATAATTCTGTTTAACTTTTAAACGGATAAAAATATTTCAATGAAATTTCACATAATTATTACTGAATTATTTCTAAAACAAGCGTTTTAGAATCACCGTGGTAATGTAGACTTATATAAATAAAAGTATCAAAGCATACTTTAAGGCGAACATTTTATTTGTCGAAAATATGGTGAAGGATATAAAACATTCAACATTGCCGAATATTGACCCCGATCTCGTTGTTTTTTTTTTAGTTTGATTTTAAGTTGCCGAGCTTGATTTGAGTCCTAACTTTTTAAAGGCCTAACAATTGGACATATATGTAAATATTTCTTAAATTCTTCCATTCTCCCATATTATCATTTCACTTCAACACTTTGAAGTGTAGCGGAAAAATATGAAATATTTGAACCACTCTAATAAAAATATTTATTTAAAAAAAAAGTATATCTACATATTTATTAGTAAATATGTTTATATATTCGCATGTATGTATATTATTAATTTATTAGAATTTTATTAAAAGAAACGAAAATAAAAAAGAAATCTGGTTTCTAAGGAAAAAGTCAAAAAATCAGAGACCACCAAATTAGCATACACGTTTAATGATTTCAGTTTCAAATTTCAATCGATTAAAATCGGGTTTAAGAAAAAAAATTGTTTTTATATTTAATACGTACGTATGTATTTATAATATAAAAATGTACACACTTGCATAAATCTAGATGTATTTATGTATATACATATACACCATATAAATACATATATAAAAATACATAGAAATCTATTAGGTTATGTGTGTATGTTTAATACTTTTATATCCAGTTGACAAGTTTTGGAAAAAGTTCTTGCTAAATTTAAAGACATTAGCACGCACGAGCATTTTTTTTAGTTAAATTTAAATTTAATTATTAGCAAAAGTTGCGCTTAATCACAGACTGTCAAATTGAAAACAAAACAAAAAAGAAAAAAAAACAAAAATAAATACAAAAAAAAGTAGTTTTTGAAATTTGATTAAGTGGCCAGTGTGAATACACTCTTCCTACACAAGTTATTGATACAAAATGATTTATGACATAAATGTAAATTACATATGACTAATTTAGCTACGAAGTATTATAGTTTATATAGTACCAGTAATGTTTATTTGTTGTCTACTGATCATAAAGAAAAAAAAAATTAAGAACATTTATGGACATATAACAAATAAATAATTTATATAACCAGATTTAATTTAATAAAATGGCAAAAAAAAAAACCCAAATTTGTTCATCTTAAAACTTCTGATGAAATTAAGAAATTGTGTTACGTATTTTGGGTAAGAAAAATCTATCTACATTAATAGATGTATTATCACATTTATATATTTGAAAAATTGTAGCTCAGAAGGAGAAAATTGTTCTATAATATCTCTTGCAGCTTCGATATATTCAATCGTATATTAAAAAACTATAGTTGGAATAAACTAATGAAAAATTCGAGTTAATATTACCTGATTTTAATACTCGTTTAACTAACCGCCTTATTTATAACCAAATTTAACACATTTTTTTTTTTTTTTTTTTTTTTGNNAATTTAACACATTTTTTTTTTTTTTTTTTGCACAAAATCAAACTCTAATAAATAAATTTAAAATTTAGTTTTGTATAAAGTATTTAGAGTTTTTATCATTCAACTCATTCACAGTTTTTTTTGGAATTGTCAGAATATTGCTCGTAATGTTTTACGGGATTAACGGGATAATTTTCCATTCATATTATTACACGGGTAGGTGCTTTAATTTTTTTTATTATTTTTGTTACAGTCGTACATATTTTCAAGTTGTAAAATAGTAATTAATAATCAAACATTTTCGACTTTACGTAACATAAAATATTTAACATTAACACTATCATCATGTTAATGATAAATGTAGATCGGTTATTTTGATGTTAATATTAATTTTTTCGATGTTTAAATATGGTTCTTTTAAGATTTGCTTTAACAACCGTGTTTAAACATCGAAAAATTAACATTAACATCAAAATGAACGATCTACATGATGTTAGTTTTAATGTCAAATATTTTTATTCAAAAAAAACTTCCTTTTTATCAAGGCAAACGTCAAAATTTTATCATGATAAAGATTTGTCTAATTTAGACTGAATTTGTCAGTATTATTGCAGTGTTAAAAGAAAATTGTCAGCGCTCGAGTTCTGACAACTTTGTCTTGATAATGCTTAGTAAAAGACACGGTTTATTATTAGTTGGAATAAATACAAGTTTAAAACAACTTTCATGAACTAGAAATAACACTTTATAAATTAAAATTAATGAGTTTATAGTTCCAATAAAATATTATTTTGCAATAAAATTTTAGCTTCGAACTACACCCAGCAAAAACAGAACTGAAAATTTCATGAATTTAACATTGTGTTATCATTGGAAGGAAGTACTTAGTGGTGCTAAAGAGCTGCAGAAGTTATGTTTGGAAGGGGGACACAACAAATCCCTCAGAGGCGGAGCTAAAGTGGCTCAAAGTAGGGTAACTTTGACAAAAAAGAAAAAAAATCGCTTTTCCAATTTTTTTATTTAAAACATGTTTGCATGTCCTATTTATCTCAAACAGTTTTTGAATTTAAATTTTTAAGCAACATAATTTTGCATGTTAATGGTACAGTTTTTCGATATATATCCTAGTATTTTTGACCGATGTTATTAGTTTATTTTAACTAGTTTAAAGAACAAAATTATCTATTGAATAAACAAATTTGAATACGACATCTTTACCGAATCCAAAAGTATCTACACTCTTTTTTCTCTAAAATAAAATTCTCTTTAGCAATATGTAATAATTATGCACTATTCCGAAAGGTAACTTTACGGAGATGACAACAACATAAAAAACAACCACATTCGAACCATTTTAAATGAAAATTTTGACTTTAGTCAAAATATCATTTATTATAATATCAACATTTTTGAAGTAATTAATTTTTTGCATAAATAACAAAGGTTTAAAAAATGCTTAAGTTTCGTTTAACAAAATTTAAAATTGAATAAAAAAATTCTTAATTTTTTAAGGAAATTGGTTAAACTTAAGCAGTTTTTCAAACCTTTTATTTTATTATTTATGCAAAAAATTAATTACTTCAAAAGCAAAAAAAAAAAAATAATATGTTTATAAATTTCTTTCATTAAATATGAAAAAAAAAAAATAAATAAATAAAATTAGGAGGTATATATCCGAGATATCAGAAGTGACATATAGAATTTGATGTCTTATTCAAAAATAAAAAAATAATTTTTAAAGTTCAATTTAACATTTTTTGCGAATTTATGGTTAACAAAGAAAGCTAAATATAACTAGAACTCTAGTTATGAGTGTTTTACATCAAAGTGAAGAATAGATAAATAAACTATAAACTAGAAAGTTAAAAAGGTGAAAATATTTAAATATATCCAAAAGATATGTATTAACAAATTGACGTCATTTTTAGCAAACTGTATAATTCGTAAAAATAAGTACAATAGATAGATCTGAAATATGCACCTTTTAATCATAATAATACATTTAAAAGAAGCCTGGAAAACGCACTTTTTTATTTGATGGCTTTCAATTTCTTAAAACATTTACATACAGTGCCGGACAAAATTATTAAATAAAAAGACATAGCTCAATATTGTTTTCAATAAATTGTTTATTTACTTATTACTTATTTAAATATATATAAAAATCAATTCAATTTACTTTACAATACAAGGAAAAAAATAAAAATGTAATTCAAAGTATGTTTTTAAATGGAAAAAATTATTCACACAATATCACATCTTTATATTAAAACAAAATACTTCAATTAGTTTAGAAGTTTTCACCAAGAACCAGTTTCTTGCCATATAGCAATATCTCTATGAAACAGTGCTGCCGATTTCTGTGTAATTATCCAAAAATGGGAAAATTTGAAATTCTTTGGATAATGAAATTTCTGTGTAATTATTGCGTAATTTCAATGGAACTTAATTTCATAAATAAGTAAAGTCATGTATATTTTTTGTACAAAATTGCTCTAATTTAGAGATTTAAGTCTGTGGAAATGAAAACCCGAATTTCAAAAATGTAAGGTTAAAAAATACAGTGGTATTCTATGGCAAGATTGCAATAGGACAGAATAAAATGTGTAACTTGTGACTTCCATGATTTATAATGTTTCCAAAAAAACTTTAACCACTCCTATAAATGTATGTATTTATTTTTATCAGGGAAAAGGTTAATTTCTAAGAAGATTAATATTTTACAATTAAAATTAATTAATTTTTAAAAAGTTTAAATTTTGTGTTAATTTTATTTTTTAAATTTTGGATAATATGAACTATCGACTCCGGCAACACTGCTATGTAGGCTTTGTGAATTTTTATGATTTAAACGACATTTAAATTTTGCATATAGCTTTTTTAAATGCATTTTAATGCAATTTAATGCAATATACTATTAAAATATTTTAATTTTTTAACATAATTGGAAAGTTTGGAATGTTTACATTAAAATAAAAGTGCCAAGTTTTTGGGACGCGAAAATCTTACATACATAATCTAATTTTTATCAAACATTTTTCATATAAAAATATATATATTTTTTTTTTGGTTTTTGAATTTCCTTTACAATTTTATAAAAGTTAATATAATATAAAAAGTATAAAAATTTTTATTATAATATAAAAAGTATACAATATTCATATCTATTTAAGTTATTAATGGATTTCTGTAATTTAAAAAGTATTGTATTTTCTTGTTGTAGTTCTGTCAACATTTCCAAAATCTCCTTTTCGTTCTAAAATATTTTATAAATATTATAGATGCATTTTTCTTAAATGCGAAATTATTAAATTTTAATTTTTCTAAAAGTGTATTTAAAAATACTTTATTTATTATAAATAATTAGTCTGCTATATAAAATTTTACTATTTTTATAGATTTTTTGAAAAGTTATTTTTCACAAAATATGTAAAGATACTCATAATACCAGAAAAATATAATTTTTATATGAATAAATTTAAATTAGTTGAAGAAAAGGCGAAATTGTTTTTATTTTAATATAAAAATTATATTTTTCTTGCCGCAATTCTAGGTTCGTTGTTAAGAGAGGAAACACACATTTTCTTTAGCTATCTCGCATACAAAAAATGTCTCTCACTCTGTTTTCTTCAAATCATTCCACAACTTATCAATAGAACTTAGATCCAAACTGTGTTTAGGTCATTATCTTGCTCCAATGTCCAAGATAAATTATTTACTCTCTGGAAACATAACTTGTTTAAATATATTCTTATACAACAGTTAGGAATAATATCCCCACGGGAAATTGGTAGCATTTAGTGCATTAGTACCGGCACCTTAATACCAGTTGACACCTAACCAGACGCGGATCCAGCTCAAGCTTTTGGAGGAAGAAAAGAGAATGATTTTCATAACTATTTACTGAAATTTTATTATTTACTACAAATTATTCATAAAGACTTTCCATTTTTTCCCTCCCTGAGGATCCGCGCCTGCACCTAACCAGTCATCAAAATTCCAGCTGGGAACTAGTTTAACCAGTGAGAGCAAATTTTATACTTGCTTGTTAAATGATTATCAATTCATAACCAAAGGTAACCTGGATTCGAAATATTAAAAATATTTAAAAAATAAAAAATACACAATAATTTGCTTTTACAAAATTGTATTATATTTATAATACAATAATGAATAAGCCTTTTCAGGTTAGTTCTGTGATCTGTCCCAAAACTAGTTAAAAAGGGTGAAGTTCCCCCTCCTAGGCCAAAGCCATGTTAAAGTAATAGGAACAGCTCATACAAATAGTTAGAACTAGAACCGGACCCTGTCACTTTGGACCAATCCCTTGACAAGAGAAGGAGAAGAACTGCAAGGGATAAATCCATTTCGAGTTTACTATAACCATCAATACTGGAAAAGTGCTAAAGATATTTTATAAATGTATTCCTCATTAGGACAAATACTTAATATAATATTAAGTTAGTTTATATACGTCTAATTGAAATATTCGGCAGAGTGGAACGATAAAAAGTTAAGGAAACTAGGGAAAAATATCCTGATAATGGGCTCTAGAAATGGTACTTCCAGTATATTTTTCATGAAACACTAAGAGACACTGATCGAACAAATACAAATACGTGGAAAATGTTTTGTTGGAAAATATATGTTGCAAAATTATTATCATTCCTTATGATTTATATTGAAAAACCTTAAAAAGCAAAGGTGCGAATTATAGGTTGTGTAGGAATGTGAATAATATATTGATTTATAATTGAAATTTAATTTAATATATAACAATCAGAATAGATGAATTATGATGAATTGACTTACAAAATCATTTTTATGCTTTGGAAGCTCGTTTAGTACAAATATCATAATAAATATGAGTTTATGAGAGAAAAAATTGATGTCGTTATCAAATAATAACTCGAAGCAATTATGTGTAATAACTGATAATACAGCAATATTCATTAGCAAAAAGTGTTAGCAAAAGTATCCCAGTACATAGTCCATACTTTAATCCCACTTAATTTCATTTTCGCATATTGTGAAAAAGTGGCAGGTGGTATTATAGGACCATAATGAACTAAAAAAAAAAACGAATGCACCACATTCCAATTGACTATAATATTCATTTTTTTTCTACAAAAAAAAAGGTTCCACATGTAGTTATACATACCAGCTGTTACCATATAGGATTTCAATTCCCGAAATTTCGCAATTTTCTTTAGCAGTTTTATAAATGTAAAAAGAAGTTCTTGACACCAACATTGGTGTTTGTTTTATTAGTTTTTGCTCTATTTTAAAGATCTAATCTTTAAATATTAGATCTTTTTGCATTATATAATATATTAATTAACAAATTCTTATTAATAAAATTAAATTTCCTAAACATGATGTCCTTTTTTAAAGCAAAACTTTGAACAAATCTTGTTTTCTTTTAATGTAAAAACATTTTCTTGACATACTTTATATGTTATTCTCAATTGTAAAAATATGATTCGTTATGTATAGTATCCCAGCAAAACAGAGCATCCAAAGAACTCCATAAGATTCTGAGAATTAAAAATTTATATCATTTGCAATGAATTTAGGAAGTTGTTATCTTTTTTGATACCTTTTCACTGAATAGGAAGTCATGTCCACAATGTTATAAATTCTTCTATGAATTTTTCTTTTTATCACTGCAGGGAAATTAAATTTAATTTGTAAATAAACTAAAGTTTCAAAAAATTTTATAATGCTGCCACTCTGTGAAATATGTAAATAGTACTAAAAAATCAACTATAAATTGGAAAAAGCACTGAAAAATCAAACTCAATGTAATAAATAGTGCTTCGAGTTTAACAACAAAAACAAAAAATTAGAATTGATTGAAAAAATATCGACTGATTATATAAATAATAAATATGTTGATATATAACTTATTATAACTTTATAATATTATTATAACTTTTATAACTTTTTTTCAGTGTCTTAAATTTTTACTTTATTAAATTTCTTTAAAATTGGTTGCTCATGTCAAGTTGCAGAAATGCAAGTGTTGCAAAATTTTAAGGTAAACACCTTTAATATATAACATGACAGTTTTGTGTTTGCAACGTTTTTTAAAAATTCATAAATACCTTCATTATTTATATGTTTATGTTTGATCTTTGCATTCCAAAAACTATATATAAAACAACATATTCTTTGAATTTTTCTTTATATTTAATTTGTATATAAACAAATATTTTTTTCATAATTAAAAGATTTTTTTGAATCAATTTTTAATTACATCTTTGAACGTTGTTTTTATTACTTCTTGAGATCATGAAAACGTAAATCTATTGAAAATGTACTTCCTTAAAAATTACTTCTATTTATTTTTCATGGTACCATACAAACAAAATTTTGCATTATTATTAAAACCCATTAAATAGCTTTATAACTAATACAATAATACAAACATACACATATGTACATACTTATGTAGTGTTAATGAAATTTATCACTTTTTATGTTGAATTATTTACATTTTTACATAAAAATTTTATTCCTTGAAAATAAGATCAAATATACTATGCGCACTCGTTATTAAATAATTGCCCTTGACCAAATACTAGTCATTTTTTTTTAATGTTTAATTTTTATGTGAATTTAAAATTTATTTTATTTTTATCTTTAAATATTACTGTTACCGTTTACTCTTGTTAAACGGTCTCTGAGGCTATTTTGATGGTATGACTCTGACTAAACAGCAACTCATAACGTTGCCCACAATTGGGAGTAGATTAATTCTATAAAAACTAGATATTTGTTTATTATTTGTTATAAAGATACACACGATCAGATGCTGATATTTAATCAAAGATCAACTTTTTTGTTTAATAATGAATTATAAATAGAAAAAGATTGGCAAGAAATGATTAGAAAAAAAAAAAAAAAACAAAGAATTATGTACATATACATATGTTCAGTAGTTTCATAAACTTTATTGATCTTAAAAAGTACTTAATAATATTAAAAATATATTTGTTCTTTTGTGTTTTTATATTAGTAAGACTGGAAACTTGGTTAATGATTGATATCTTCGCCATTAGATTATTACTTTTCTAACCACCCACTGTATATAAATGGCTAAAAAAAAAAACATAAAATAATTTATTTTTGTATAAACATATGTATATTTGTGTTTTTACAAGAAAACTAGAATAGTTTTATATGTATGCTCTTTAACTAATTAGGAGGAACACAATAAAATAATAGAATACAAAACGTTTGAATGTATCTATCTATGTATGTAGTATATATTAACATTGTGTCTTGTAGTATTAGTTTAGTTGATGTATAAATATGATACAGGTACAGGTAAAAAACGAGACACACTCATATCTAGACAGTAGAATCAAACGATATGTTAGTAATATAACGATCATGCTGCTAATGTTGTTCAAGTTGATTATAATATTCTATTTCTATTTATTCTATTTTATAATAAAAATAATACATTTAAATGTATACATGTATGTATATACATACTATCTAGCACATATTTATGTATATGTTTTTCATATATAGTATACTCATCATCATCCATCCATATTTATCTAAATGTGGTAATATATACGAAATGATTTTTAAAAAATAAAATCTTGTTTTTTTTTCAATAATATTTTGGCATTGGATTCATTTCATATGCAAATGACAATATATAAGGAAACAAGAAGTATCTATGATCCGTATTTGCCAGTAAGAATTCGTTCGATTAATACGTGCCAAATAGATACGGATCAAAATGACACGATTAGTAAGTTAATTTCTTATCCACACTCCAACATAAAAAAGGAAACTTAATTTAAAATATCAATTAAAAAAAAAAAAGAAACAAACAAAAAAAACATTGAACAAATAAAAAAAAAACAGTGTAAAAAATTAATATTTTAGAAAGTGATATTGTAAAAAGGATTTCAACAAATAATTAAAACGAAAATATAACAATAATTAAAGTGTTCATAAAATGAAACAATAATTAGAAATTAAACATAACAAAACTTATAACTATATAATAAATAAATTAATTATTTTAAAATTCAAATTAATATCCAAATTAACATCCAAAGCTTACAAAATATGCAATTATTAATCGTTGTTAAACTCTGAATCAATCACTCAAAATTATCAATAAAATGATTAATGAATTTAAAAGTGAAGTGAATTATTATTTATTATTTGTTTTTAATTAATACGAACAATGAAATATCTACATATATATATAAACAAATTATTAATTGTTATGATAATTTCAAATAAATCATTTGTTACAAATTATTTATTATTAAACTTAAAAACGCATGACTGGCTAATAAAAATAATAAATCTGTCATAAATTAAATTGTTATTTAAATACATATTAGCTTGTGAAAATTTTCAAACTGTGACTTATTCTAAAGAGAAAGTGGATAAATTCAATGACATAACAAAAAATATATACCATACTTTTAGGCTGAATAATAAATCAAACAGAGCTTTGAAGGAATTCATTCTAATTGAAATTTTTTCTATTTAGAATTTTGTGTAACTTTTGTACCGCTCAAAATATTTGAATAAAATTTCACACAATTATTACTGAGGTGTTTTCCAATTGTTTTTTAGTATTTTATCAAGTATCTATCTGGTCTGTGGAGAGAAGGAGAACCTCACAAACTATTAAACTCCTTTAATTATTTCTTATATAATATCCGAGGTTATCAATTTTGGAGGTCCTCCCCCTGCTCACAGAGCAGGTAGGAACTTGTTCTTCTCAAAAAAATAAATAAATAGTGAAAAATACTTCAGTAATAACTATGTGAAATTTCATTGAAATATATTTAGCAATTCATAAGTTACAGAAAATTATTTAAAAAACATGTTGAAACAGCTGTGCACTTATGTATACAGAATGCTGCAGCTAGGGTTGCCAGTTGGGCTGGATTGTCCAGTTTTTTTTTAATGTTTGCCCAGTGTCCAGTCAAAACACAATTTGTCCAGCTAAATAAAATAAGGGTTTAATCCCGAATACTTGATTATAAACTTTAATAATTAATTCAAAAGAGAAATATAAACATTATAATCTTTTGGATTAAAAAGATAAAATATACTTGTATTAGCTTCCTGTTTTGGGTAATCAATACTGCAAAATAATTACTTAATATCCTCAGATTTTATTGTTTATCATAATTCAAATATATTGGCTAAAACACAACTCTGTATTAAATACAAAAATAATTTCTGGCTAATAAGCCAAAGAACATATAGTGGCTATTCTATAAATGTTAAATACATTAAAAATTATATCTTCTTTTCTTCTTTTTTGTGTGTATACCTTACATATAGAGCTACAACACTTTGAAGTCGACCCTTGCTTTGAGAAAATATCAAAAAATGAAAATAATAATTTCCAAAATTGACAAAGTTTGGATAGGGCTCGTGAGCAGACCTTTTTCCCAAAATCCTCTGGATTTACTTTCAAAGTTAGATTTTTTTGAAAATATTAAAGAAATGATAAAGCCCAGAACAAAAAACTAATTTTATCACTGAATAAATATTGGCACCTTTTTCGAAAAAACACCAAAAATTTTTAGTTTTTTTTAAATTCCAACTTTAGATTACTTTTTAACGGTTTCTTATAATTATATGATTCTTGCAGCAATATTATTTACAATTTTAGGAGAGTCTGGAAAATATTTTAGAATTTTAATTAAAAAATTAAAAAAATGAGGTGAAAATTTATTTCGACCCGAATATCTCTTAAACTAAAGGAGATAACTTACACATGAAGAGTTTTTGTAGAGAAATATATGGGCTATCTATATGTAAAATGTCTTTTCTTTCATATGATAAATAAATTTATGTCGATTTTTTTTCAAAAAATAACATACCCGAGATGGGCAACTTTGGAGGGCCACCCACTTCCCCCTGATTTACCAGGGACCTGTACTCCTCCAAATAAACTCGAAAACATTTTAGCTCTTACCATGTGAAATTGATATACCTCTTACGGTTCTTTAGTTACTGAATTATTTCCAAAAAAAAAAAAAAATATTTTAGAACCAATATGCAGTGTCACTTCGATACTTTTACATTAAGCGCTTCTTCCAAATGCATGAGCACACAACAATTTGTTTAATGTAGGAACAAGAAAAAGGATAATTCATACAGTAGTTTTACACTAAAAAATACAAACAATGGTCGCTTTTGTAAATGTGCGAGCGCTTTCTAATTACGCAGATATTTGTAAATAAAAATCTTTATTATAGTATGTTACTTTTAGCCTACAGCGTTACTCTGTGTTGATAATGATCTGTCAACTTTGTCTTGTTAAAAAAGTTAAAAAAGTATCTGCAATTCGGAAAAATCGTTCTTCTATAGCGTCTCCACAAGAGATTTTTATATAATAACAGAAAGCGTCAAATTCGCTCTCTGAGAGAATTATACCTCGTGTAGATATTTGTAATATAAGAAATAATATAAGACTGTTGTGATATGATTTCTCTACACAACTAATCTTATAAGATTTAACGTCAAAAAAAAAAAAAAAATCTCATATACAAAAGTTTGTGTGCAAACAACTGTTTAAGTGATTTATTTTAACGGCTATTCTTCATTTATAAATAATAATTTCATTAAAATTGAATTAAAAAATTTGAAATTTATTAAATTAAAAGTACATGTTATTTCTCTCACTGAGTGAAAGTAATGAAATCTTATAAGATTTTTTAGAATACGTTTACCCCCTTTGTTCAAGATGAAATGTAATATAAACAAAATGGTTACTCTCAAATTTTTTACTCACTATTATTGTTATCTAACATGTTATTTCTGTGTGTAGACGGTATGTTACTTTGACCTTTCTGAACTATCAAATTACAATAACAAATAAAAGGGTAAAGCACTTTAATAGCAATTAAGAAGAACGATAGAGAAAGTGCTTTTTTAACTATAAAACATTATAATATATTTGTTCGATATTTTTATATTATAAATGTAAAAATATAAAATGTTTAGTCCTTAGAGTTATTTGTATTCGAGGCAAACAAAAGAAAGCAGGAAAATATGTTAGTGCTTCCTCACAACAGGCATTTTTAAATGCCTTCGAACATTCCTTTGTCCCTTCTTAAATAATGCCTCGACTTCCTTTAAAAAAAATCCCGTACAAATTCTTGCTTGCATTTCATTAGATGCAAAATAGAAGGTGTCACTCACCTACTAATTTTCTCATAACAAACAGAAAAAATTGTAATTACGAGACCTACAATATTCAAACTCATTTAGTCTTATTTAAAGTGTCGATAAAGAAGGAAGTCCATTTTTTTCATATAATTCATACTCCTTTTTAATAGCATTCAAAATATAAAAGACAATATTTATTTAAGAGTCCTTGCCATTTGGCTTCTTTTTGGAAGGGAAAAGGCCTTGCCTCCAATAATGTTGCAATGCGAGTGACAGGCCTTGTAGATCCTAAATAAGGCATTTTATAATTTATCTTCAGCCCTTCTTTTTCCGACTGGGTAGTTAAAAGAACCTTAAGACTCCTTTACTCTATCTTAAATGTAGCGAATTAGCTGATACGTTTCGCTTATGCAAGTTATATGTGTTTGTGTACTCAAAAACGTAAATGTAACGTAGTAACCCATAGTATAATTAAAAAGTAAGAACAGCTGTTTTATAATTTTTTCATCGATATACCTCGCGGTATTGTGAACTTGTAAATTTTTCGTGAATATTTTACTTTCTTTCCTTTATTCTCTTATCTTCTGTTCATATCATTTTGACATTGTGGGCAGTAATTTTACTTTATGCGTAGTAACCTACTTTAACATAACAAATCTGCGTAAAAGGTCGCAGTAAAAAGTTTATCGATTACACAAACTGTTTTGAAGATTTCTTTACTAAAAAATTGTTAAAATAATTTAAACAAAATGTAGAATTGAATTAATAAATTACAATACAATTTTTTTTGTCATATTAACATAAATTTCATTTTGTATACAAATCACTAAAATACTGATTAATAAATCTAGAGATTTTCAAATAAATTGAGACCTATTGAAAATATGTGTAATTGACATTACTGATGTTTATGTATACAAAACAACAACAAAGTACTGGCTACATTTACGTTTTTGGAATAATTATCTACTTCCACTTCCATTTACGGCAGAGTAATCGAGCCTTTAGCATTCTAACATATGCAAAGATGTTTTATATATTTTAATAAAATTTTGTTTCTAGTAAAAATATTCAAAACTAAGTTTTTGTAGTCAACTTTTTTAATTGAATGAATTTTCATTAAAAACTGAATGATTATATAAAAAACTAATACATGTTTTATTATTAGTCAAGTTTCACATACAGTAATTTTCTGATTTTATAAAAATAACATTTTAGAAGACACAAAATGAAAAAAATATGTATATTTTTAGGTAACAATTCAAATATTAAACAATTTTGAATATCTAATCATATAACCATATTTTATTTCCCAAAATATTAACATACAATAAGTTGAATCAATCCTTGCATATTTATAATATCATATACAGTATAATTTAAAGTTCTCGATACATTTCCAAAGCTTTTTAGGAATATACAATTTTGTATTCATGCAATTAATTGTTTTCTTTTTTAATTTATTAACAGATCGTTTTATTATGTGTAGTGGTGTATGTAGCCGCTGATGTTAAACATCTCACAGATCGTAATATTGATCTTTTCAAATACGATCCCAGTGATGTATATACCCTACCTGAGGATATTGATGACGATAAGCCTGCGACGGTATTTCACGGAGATGTTATGAAGGCTAAAGTAGAAAAATTACAAAATCTTAGTGGAAACAAAAAATTCAAATTGGAGTAAGTTATATTTTTATCAAGTATATAAATAGGAATAAGTACATTATATACTATATATAACTAAAATTTAATTTATGTTTTAGCTTAAAAACACAAAACGGCATTGAAGTATCTAGTGTTGGCAAATTAAAAGATGATAAAACATTTGTTGTAAGTGGTTCATACTCATTTACTGGTGCCGATGGAAAACGTTATAAGACCAGATATACTGCCGATGAATTTGGTTATCATCCAATTACTGAACTCGACTTAGATATACCCGAGTAGGTTAAAAACAATAGACTAAAATGTTATACACTTTACAAGATATTTAATTTAATATACATTTGCATTTATAGGCCTCAGCCACTCGGTGCTGGTTTAGGAGCTCTCAATAACAAATTTGGTGTTGATGATAAGAGAAATCGATTCCAGTTTTTGAAGCAAGATTTAAATTTGGATTTAAATCAATCACCAGTCAGAGGTAGTGCCCAAAGTGGTGATGACTACAGTTATTCCCAACTTGGCAACAGTAATTTCAATGAATATGACAGTCATGACAATGGTTATGACTATCATCCACCCACGTAAGTTTTAAAACAAACATATTTTTATTAAAAAAAGAAAATAAATAAATTAAAAAACTATTATATTTATCTGTTTGCAGTCAATCTTTTGATGCGCCAGATCCATCACGTCGATACCTGCCAGTTCTATAAAATCCATTGTCGTAGTTAATAAGTCATTCAACCCACATTTTAACTTTTAGCGAATTCTTGCAAAACCATTTATTTAAAGGTTTTATTTGTAAAATAACATAACATTTACATAGTAAAACATACTTTAAGCATGTAAAATAAAAATAGAAGAAAAAAAAACATACAAAAAAAAAAATGAATATTATTAAAGTGATATTAGAAATAAAATATATTGATTTCTATTAAAAACACGTATATAGTTTATTTATTTATACACATTGAAGAGAAATGATAATAAAAAATCAATCATATATGTGCACAGTGGGGTAAAATTAAAAATTTTTGAAAATAAAACTGTATCTTTCACAAATGTAAAATTAGGAGAATACAAAATTCCCGATTATAAGTCATAAAATATACACGATTGATTGTGCTATCACATACATATATATGATTTATGTTTATGTTATGTGGATATGAGGTGATTAAAATTTTTAAAATGCTTTTAATTTTACATCTGTGTACAGTGGAGGCTTAATAGCTGGAGAACAAATTTGGAAAAGAAATCTAACTTTTTCAAAACTCTTATCGTTTAAATATTTTACAGTTCTCAATGTTAGCGCAATTTATTTTGTTCATTTAAAATAAAAAATTTATAAATTATTTATTTAAATTCAGGATATATGGGAGTGGTATATTTAAAAATTTTGTTAAAATTCAGATTAGTATTTTTTTAAAAACTTTTTATCTTGGAGATTTTTTCAAAACATCAGATTTATTTATTTAAATTTATTATGGCCACTGCTGCTATTTTCTTCCATAGTTATTTTTAGACTTTTTGAGATAGAGTTTTTGGATTCTGAATTTCCTAGCAGTCACCCAAACTTCAGTAACGTCATATAATGGATTTATTCCTAACAATTCTTCATTACACTGTCTGATTAGAAAAGTGGTAGTTTTGTGTTTTGAGAGACAGAATTGTCGTTTGGCTTTCGACAAATTGACCCATATGACCCCGAACATTTCTTACTGAATTGCGTCTGCCAATTCCAGTTCCGAAATCGTTAGAGAATACACTAGAACCGACACCGTAATTTATCTACTAGACGTCAGTGGAAACTAAAATTTAAATTTCTTTTTTAAAAATACTTTAATCTTCTATTGGAATAATTTTTATTACTAAAATTTTAAATTATCTTACTTCTTAGCATTTCAATTACAAAATATTTTTTCCCCAAAAGCCATAAATATTTTTAAATACCGGATTAATGTATTGGGGCTTATAACTTTTACAAATATTACCCGATTTGAAATATTCTGAAAGTCTAACTCCTCCTGTACCGATGTTTCAAGTTTCATCTAAATCGGTTCAGTGGTTTCAAAGTTCCAGACTTATTACCATTTATTTATTAGCTTTTGAACCACAAAAATATTTCAAATGTCAATTTACATTTTATAACCAGCACGTAACCATATTACAGTCGTGGGACAATTTTTGTTAATNNAATTGCTATTTTACGTTTATAAAAATTAAAAACACAAGGGTTAAATTAAATGGTAATACCGTTCATAACTAAATAAACTGTTTTACCTGTAATATATCTGTCGATAGTACCGTTCAAAGAAACCAGCCGTATTCAGGGTTGTCAGATTTTGTTGAGCCTCTGTCGCCAAATTGTTAATCAGAAATCGCCAAAACTAAATTTAATATATTTTTATGATAATTTCAGTAAATAATAATGAATAAAGTTTCAATAAAATTTTCC
>MINK01033947.1:0-12821 GCA_001735545.1 Phormia regina
GGAGATTTTATGGTACCTTTTTGTTCTGATGGTATTTTTTGCATTTTCTATAATTTTTAATTTACATACATGGTTCTAAGTTAATGAAAATTCATTAGAGGGCATTGTGGTACTTTTTCATTCATATGATGCATCCTTTACTGTAGAAGAATTTTTCATAAAAAAATTAATTTTAATTTATATTATTATTCAATAAAACCAGTGCAACGCCGGGTCAATCAGCTGCTATAAATATAAATCTGTATGCCCATTTTACGAAGAGTCCCATGACCGTAGCTCCTATATAAACCCTTTTTCTGCAAATCACTTTATATAAAGTTAATATTTGACACAAATACAGTGTCATTTTTCATAAGAATTGGTCCATAGCCATAGCACAGCTATTATATGAGGATCACGGGACGAGAATCACATTATTTATTTATTTATTTATTTATTTATTTATTTATTTATTTATTTATTTATTTATTTATTTATTTTATGATTTATTTTTATTATAAATAAGTAAAGTAATTTATTTATTTGTTTATTTATTGTAAAACATGTCAGGTTTGGGACTTAAGTTCGCTACCCATACTCTTACAGATTCAAATGAAATTGGGGCGAACGAACGTAAGACCTATTATGGCCTTAGAATTTTATTACATTAATGATCATATTATTTCGATGAAACAAAGGTAGGGGAGAGCTAGCTCCTACACAAAACAAATATAATTTTTCGCTTATCTGAAGTAATAAAAAAAGATGTATATAAATTTCATATCGAATTTGAATAAAGTGGAGAGATCACGTTGGAGTAGTAGTCCCCATAAGAAAACTTGACATGAAGGTAGTACAATCCCGAAAGCATGAAATTAACAATAATTGGCATAATTAGTAGGTGCTTGTTATGCTTAATACATCAAAAAATTTTGAAAGGATTACAAAAAAGGATCATAAAATTAAAAAGTATTTCTATGTAATAAACTCTAAGGAAATATATTTTCAATCAATATATGGAGAAATAACTTTCATTACAAATTTCAAAAAATTTTAAAAATCGCGATTTTTATTGAAAATAAAATTTTTAAAATTTTATTAGGAAACCCTAAAATATGCTGCACTAATACCATTAAACATTGAAAATATCATAAATTTTGTTTGAATAACTTATTAGGTATTGATATTACATGTAATTTTGACCATAACTGTACATAAACTTCTAGTTTGTAAAAATGTGCATATGTTCAACTTTAAACCGCCATAATTTTTACGTCTCTCACTTGAAATGATTAACGCGAATGATTCCACATGTATTCGTGACTCTGATTTTTAAACCGGGGTTTCGAGTTTCTGAAGTCTATATTTATACTTTGGACTTAATTTTTGCCAAAAATTTCGTTTTTTTTTTCAAAATATTTTTTTCTGAAAAAATAAAAAAAGATTGTGCTATTATAATATCGGCCAAAACGATTTTATTTATTTTTTGAACCACTTGTTAATTTTTTAACATAAATGAAAAGTTTGAAATCTTTACATTAAAATAAAAATCTCAAATTTTTGGGACGCACACATGCACTCTATTCATAATTCACCATTTTCTTCAACTAGTTTAAGTTTTTTCATATAAAAATTATATTTTTCTGGTATTATGAGTATCTCTATGTATTTCCTTAAAAAAATGTATTGTGTTATTTTTTAAAAACTCCTGAAAAATTGCAAAACTTTATATATCAGACCTTTTATTGTTTTAAGTTATAATTAGCAAAGCATTTTTAAATACACTTTTGAAAAATTAAAATTTTATAAATTCGCAACTTACAAAAATGCATCTAAAAACTGTATTTATATTTTTAACATATTATCGCGTACTTTTTATATTTTGTTAACTTTTATACAAATTTTAAAAACAAGAAAATTTTTTTTTATATGTAAAATTTGAAACATGTAAAAATTGTATTATATATATAAGATTTTCACGTCCCAAAAATTTGACACTTTTATTTTAATGTAATTATTCCAAACTTTTCATTTATTTTAAGAAATTAAAAAAATTTAATTCTATATTTAAAGAAAAATGCATATAAAAAATGCAACTGCATTAAAATGCATTTTTAAGAAATCTTTTTTATTTTTAAAATGTTTGTCGTAAGGCTGACATATGCGAAATTTTAAGGCCGTTAAAATCATTAAAATTCCCATAGCCTTTCTAGAGACATTGCTATTCAAAATTACATACTTTTGAAATTTTGTTGGTTTCTGAGAAAATTGAAAACTGAAATTTTTAAAAGGCTTAATGGAGTTTTTGTATAGAAATTTTTATCGAAATTGAAAGCCATCAAGTAAAATAATATACTTTTTCGGGCGTTCTTTACTGGAATGGTCGATATATAATAATATAAATACACACCACACAAACATATATATCAAGCATTGCAATGTGTATTTTTAAAATTAACGAGTTTGATTTTTTAATTTGCCCAATAATTCTCACATGATTTTCGGGAAATCTCTTTTAATTTGTATAAACATTTTATTTGTCAATATTAGAAGCTCAAGGATCTACAGCAAAAACGTTGTTGCTTTTATAATGCTCATCACTGTTTGTGGGTACTTTGTAAAACATACATAAAATATGTATTAACTTATTTTTATTTATTTGTTGTGTAAACATACAAAAAAAAAAAAAAAATTCTTATTGTTGTTTTTTTTTTAGTTTACCCAATATTTTCTTATGCCAACAATGAATATCATAAAAAAATTATAACAATATTTTTTTGGCAACCTTTACCAAAGAGTATAAAATTATACAAAAATAAAAAAAAATTAAAATGTGAGTGTACCCATCTCTAAACACGAAAAGAAAAAAAAGTATTTTAGAGATGTTTTTATTTTGAACAAAAGGTATCTGCACTTTGCTTTAGAATAATTTTTCGTTTATTTTTTTTTTTATTATTATTATTATGTATTTTTTACTTTATTACGTAAAAAATGTGAAAATAACAACAAGCAAATAAACAAACAGTGGTTGTCGTTGGTATGTTGCCATTATTTATCCAACCATAGTATACTATTATACAAACCAACCAAAGGTAAATATAACTAAAGTACACAAAACTGAAATTTAAAGAAGAAAAAAAAGTGCAGAATAAATAAAGAAACCCCCATATCGAGAAAATGTTACATACATATGTATGTACATATATAAATATATATGACGACCTCACTAATACAAAAAAGAAATTTATTATAAACTCATATAGATGCTCCAACATCCCTTTCCATGTTAAAAACAAAATGGTATTTATGAATATACATTTAAAAGTTCATATGAATATATGTACATATGTATGTATGTATGTATGTATGTATGTATGTATGTATGTATGTATGTAATTGTATACATAGATATGTATACAAATATCATGGTTCATACAAATGTGTACTTTTTATAACTTGACTTTAGATATTATGAATATTGAATAAAAGAATGACTAATATAATATATCTAGACCTCATCGAAGTAGAAAATATATTTTATTATAATCAGAAATTTAAAAAATCCTTAAAAAATGAATCACTTTCAAATTTGACATAAATTTAAAAAATTTAAAAATATTAATGGTTAAAGATTAACTCTTTGAAAGCAAATAATGTGTTTCTATACAATAAAATATTATGTAGACAAATATTATATAGTAGATCACATAGTTAGGGGTCTAAAGATATCTTTAAATATAAAATTCAGGATGGCCTTGCGCATAACTTGATAGCATGGTCATAATCAAAAGACGTGTTAGAAATGTGATCTTTTAGATCACATCTAAATATTAATGAGCAGAGAAATCGCATATATACAATTGAATGTTTTTTTCTGTTCTACAGCCAAAATGAAGTATTTAAAAATTAGTTGTTTTTAAATATCGAATTAATTTTTATATTTTTTTACTTTAATTTAGCAAAATAAATTACGTTAACATTGAGAACTCTTTAAATTCAGTTATGATCATTATTTGTTTATTATAGACATGGTACAGCTGGTCTTTAGAAATGAATTTGAATTTAATAAAAATTCCTCAAAGTATGCTTCAGCTTCCTTAAAAAAATCCTAACCAACTCTTGTTTCCCTTTCATTAGAAAACAGAAAACAATTTAATTATAAGTCTTACAAAATACACAATCATTTAGTATTATTTTCATTGTTAATACACTCAGAAATAATATGACATTATCACTACAACTCTATTATGTTCTCATTTTTAAGTTTCTTGTATATTAATAAGTAAAGGTTGATGATACCAATGATTTTATTTTAAATTTTGCCATTTAATGTTTGACTTCAAAACTAATATGTTTTTGAATATTTTTACCCGAAACAAAATTTGTTTTTAATATGAAATATATCTTTATTTCTAAAAACTCATAACATTTTTTGTTTAAAATCACTCTGCGACAGAGATACAAGACGGTTCCAAACGGCACCGCCATGTAGTTTTCTACTTCATGAGCCCCCGCCGTTTTCATCGACTCACATCGGCTGAAAATTAAATACCGAAATTTTAAAATTTTTGCCGTGGCTCCATCTATTATTATCCCAGCAAAAATAAGCAGAAGTCATTTTTAGGGAAGTTTATTTTCACTACTTCCAAAATATCAATAGATATATACTTTCGGGATCTTAAAAAGTAATAAAAACAACTTCCAAAAATGTAATTAAAAATGTATTCAGGAGATATTTTCTCAATTATTTGTTACGAAAAATAAATTTTATTTAAAAATTTATTAGTTTATATATAAAATCCATTTAATTTCCCTGTAGCGATAAAAAGAAAAATCCAAACTGTACATAAACTTCTAATTTGTAAAAATGTGCATATATTCAACTTTAAACCGCCATAACTTCCACATCTCTCACTTGAAATGATTAACGCGAATGATTCTACATGCATTCGTTAACACTCTATATGTATTCAAATAGATTAAAAAAATATTGACAGAGATATGTTTAAAAACCTGATTTTTAAACCCGGGTATCGAGTTTTTGAAGCCTAAGTTTAATCTTTGGACTTAATTTTTGTCAAAAATTTCGGATTTTTTTCTAAATATTTTTTTTTTTTTTTGAAAAAATCCAAATTAGTTTTTCATTACATCGTTGACATGAAATCCTATTCATTGAAAAGGTATCAAAAAAGACAACATCTTCCTATGACAAGCCTATGTTAAATTTATTGGAAATGATCCGAATTTGCACTACTTCTAGATCACAAGTGCAGGATCTCATTGACTTCTTTGTTTGTCCATTTTTTGCTTGTATAATTTTACCTACATATGATAAATTAATTAGAATTAAACATAATTAAACGTATAAAATTCAATTAACAAATTATGAAGTCCTCACTTCTATTTCAATTGCTTCAAGTTTTTTGTAGATGGGGAGCATCCGCCAAAAATGTTTACGCCGAATTGGTTTAATTTGCGCCGCCGTCGAAAATTATGCTTCGGCTTGTTTCTCAGGGTCTGGAATGTATATTTAAAATATATGTATTTATTAGAATTTTTATGTTTAATAATAAAAATATAAATTAGATTCTGCATAATAGAAGTCGATATATGCTAGTGATATTTTCAAATAAAGAGCACTTAAGTGAAAATATATAAAAAACGAGAGAAAGAGGTATAGTCGGTCAAGCCTGATCATATATCAAGTCGACACTAAGATTCACATGTGTTTATGTACTTTTGGGTGATTCTCGAAATTGGGTCTTATATGGGAGCTATTGTCAATTATAGACTGATCTTCATGAAATTTTGCTTATATTTAGCATTTATACTTATAATTTGTGTCGAATATTAAATTGATATTAACATGTATATGAGATTTATACACGTTAAAGTGATTTTCGAAGGACGGGTTTATGTGGTAGCTATGATAAATTATGGACCGATCATAATTTGAATCACGGATTTGCTTACATGAAACTTATTTGTGTTAAATTTCATTAAATTGTTTCCATTTTTAAGGTCATTTTGAGTGTTAAAACTATATAAGGGGAGAATATTTTTATGGGGGCTAGGTGAAATAATGACGAAAATTAATAGGCTTTGTTCTTGTGCAAAAAAAAAAAATTATATATACATAATTTTATCAAATAATCTCAAAATTGAGACTTGCATTTTGCGCACAAGCTTTACATGGACAGCCAGCCAACCAGCCAACCAGACAGACAGACGGACGGACATGGTTAAATCGACACAGAATGTTCAGATTTGAACCCAGGCTAAAAACTTCAATTTTCCTTATTGAATAGACAAGTTTAGTAACCTCTTTAGCTGTTATTCATCTAATAGTGAAATATAATTAAAAATAGATCTTGATGACATTGTCATGCAGAAAGTCATGTATTTTTAATCACGACATCTAACTCACGTCATGAATATGACTCGATGAACATTTCGTTATTACAGTTACCGAAAATGTGGATAGTAAAATTTTAATCAAACTTGTCCCCTAAATGAATTTTATTAATAAGAAATTTTGACGACATCATTGATGGAAGTGTCGTTAATGGAAATATTTAACTCAGTTATGTATATTAATAATAAAATTATTTACACAAATTCTCCGAATTTTTTCTTTAATAATTCTAAAATAAGTTATAAAAAATATATATATATATATATTTTTTTTNNGACGCTTTGCTCCTATCGAAAAATAAAGTAGCCTTATTTTTTACAGAGTAATAGTTTGAAAGTTTCAAGAAAATCGGTCCAGCGGTTTAGCTGTCTATAAAGACCAAACAAAAGCACACAGTTTTATTTTTATATATCCCAGCAGGCCACATGTCCATTAACGCCACTTTCAACTAGGATATCGTCGAAATGTGTCGTCAAGATAATTAATGCAGAGGACAAGTTTGATTAAAAGTCACCTATATTGTCATTTTATCCCATTTTCGGCGACTGTAATAACAAAATATGCTAAATTGTCGTACTTATATGGTTCGATGACAACATTTGTTAAATGGCTAGCGAGAATGTCGTGAGTTAAAACAGACACATGACATCCTTCATGACAATGTCATCAACAACTATTTTTAAACTATCAGATAAATAAAAAAAATTGAGAATGTTGTAGCTAAAGTGGTTAAAGCGCTTGACTATTCAAAAAAGACAAGAGAAATTGGTGGATTGGGTTCAAATCTCGGCGGAACTCAACCCTTCTTTAATTTACTTTTCTTAATCGTTCATGAAAACAAGCATGATGCGTCACTCAGGTTATCGTTGATGACTTAAGTGCCCTTTGTTTGAAAATAACATCAATTTATGTTTGGAGCTGCAGTATAAGTGTCATCGAAGACTGTGTCAAATCATGAAGACTGCGTCGATATGTTCTGCAAGACACGGCCTGCTATATGTAGTATATATATTTATAATTAATTATAGTTATATATAAATAAGCATGAATTAAAATTTAGTATCTGCCACAATGAAGTTAATGGTAGTGTAAAGGATAATATAGAAAAACATGAGATATAGGACTTAGACTTAATATAGCATTGCTTTAGGAGCAATTGATTTATTAATTTATTTCAAATAAACTTTCTGCAAGGACTTATTAAGACACTAAGTACTTTTTTCGGTTTTAAAATTTTAAAACTTTTCTATATCCTTGTCTTATAATTCTTCTTGTATTTATTATTTGTGTATTATGGTCATAAAGTACAAAACTCTTTGAAATTCATTTATTTATACCATTATACATAAATATGAGTGTGGTTGTATGTAGCTATGCATTTGTACATTTATTTGTTTATATATCAAGATTTCTGTATTCCAAAAAATAACATTTATTTCTAATCTTCACTTCACTTCTCTTTTACTTAAGAGCAAAGCCATAGGATTTATTTCATCACAAAATTCGGGTTGCTATAAAACTTAAAAACAAGAGAGACAAAAACAACAATAACACAAAGTTATAAACAAACAATTTTAAGTGCTTTTACAAAAAAAAAAAAAAAAAACAAAAACAAAAAAATTTTATAAAAGAGGTAAATAATATTTCTTTAGGGTAGATTGGTATAATCAAAGAAATATTGTTGGTTGTTAAATAAATAAACGAAGGAGATAAAATATATATTCTACTACACAAATACAACTGGAGTAAAAATGTATAGAAGTAAAAATAAAATCAGGATTTTTATATTATTTTTTGTTAAATAATGTCCTTTGAGATTGTTCTTCTTGTTGTCGATTATTATTGTGTAGGAGAGTTTTATTTATTTTGTTTAATAAATACGTACAGAAAACACTTTAAAGAAAAAGATATTTGATATAATGATGGCTTATTCATACTTACATATACAGGCACATAAGTAAGAGCATATTGTAAAAAAAGCTTTATGATAAAATGTCCTTAAGAAACGTTTCTTTAGAAAGCTAATAAGAAAACGAGATTGATTTCTAAAGACCATTAAAATTTTCGCCTTAAAGTATGCTTTCATTATTTTAAATTTATAAATATACATTACAATGCTATGTTTGTGTATGTATTTATATTTTTGGTCTTAAATTCGGTTGTTTATGACTGAATTTGATTGATTCTAAAAAGCTAAATTTTGTAAAAGTATTTCTGATTGATCTGTATAAAAATAAAAATATTTCGCTTAAACAATCAAAAATGACTTTTGCTCAATATCTCATGACTTCTAAAATAAAGGAGGGGCTAAAATGAAATTTTACATGAGCATATATAAGAGATGTGTTAACGCTGTATAACTTTTTAAGAATTTTAAAAATATAGGTTTTGGAGATATCGTTTACTTTTTTTAATTTGATCTTTGAAATCTTGAACTAATTTAAATGAATAAATATAATTTTATATAGTATACCTCAACAAGTTTGCAATTTTAAATTGCCTTGTTGTCTCCGTTTGGCAGTACCAAAGCAGAGTTTGTGGACACCAGCAGAATGGAATACGTATTTTCTGTGCCTATACACACTTCTTCAGCATTCGTGTTGTCTTATCCATTTGGATTTCGTTGAAACCTAAACAATGCGCCTGCCTTGCACTGGGTGTAATATTGAGGGACTCAGTTAGTAGCTCCAGACATTGGGGCAAGTTGAACCTAATGTCGTAAACTCTGTTAATGATGTGGTTACATAGTGTCGTAATCCGACATCCGGTTCAAAGGACCATAAACAAGTTTGCAATTGTAAATTGCCTTTGTTGTCTCTGTTTGGCAGTACCAAAGAAGAGTTTGCGGACTATAATTAGACACCAGCAGAATGGAATACGTATTTCCGTGCCGCTACACATTTCATCAGCATTCGTGGTGTCTTATCCATTTGGGTTTCGTTGAAACCTAAATGGTACCTCTGTCAAGTTTTTAATTTTCTTTTAGATTTAAACCGCAAAGAGACCTAAACTCTAATGGTCTATACTTGTATTCAATTTCCTTGAAATCAGAGATTCGATTGCGCTTTTACAGAATCTGTTTTAAAATGGAATCACTGATTTCGAAATACTTTAAAAATATAATGAACGAAAAATGTCCACAATTGTCCCCTAATGGATTTTTATTAACTTAGAACCATGTCTTTAAATTAAAAATTTTAGAAAATTCTAAAAGTATCATCAGAACAAAAAGGAACCATATGTACTCACATTCACTTAGGACCACATATCCTTAATTTCATGTTTCTAGGTTCATAATTAGAGAAAATTAAAAAAGTACCATTAAAATAACAAAAAAGTACCACAAATACCACTCTTATGAATTAACTAGGGACATGAGATCCCAAATTTTATGTTTCTAGGTTCAGTAGAAGAACAAGTGCCACAAAGTTCTCTCATATATTCATATTCACTTAGGACCACATATCCTTGATTTCACGTTTTATTTTAATGGAACTTGTGAATTATAGAAAATTCAAAAAGTACCATTAAAATAATAAAAGAGTACCACAAAGTCCCCTCTTATAGATTCTCATTAATTAAGGACCTCATATCTTTAATTTCATGCTTCTAGGTTCATAATTGTAGATAATTCAAAAAAAATCATTCAAATAATAGAAGAATAAAAAAGTAACATCGAAGTATCAAAAATTGTGTTCAAATAAATTTCTAAATTGTAGTGGTATACCATATTAAAATACTCATATCAATATTTTAATATATAAAAAATGTTTTATGTTTTTTTACCCCCTAGACGTTAGAATTTCTAAAAAGTACCAAATTTGTATTTTTTTCATTTTTATAAGTTATTTATACGATATAAATTTTATCTGTATGTTGATTGGTTTCAAAAATACATATGGTGCCAAAAAAGTACCAAAATACAGTTTTTAACCGTTTTATCCCTAAAACGGCAGATTTTCAAAAAAGTACCAAACACCTGTCCGATTATTTTTTAAATGAATAACGAATTTCTTATTTTCCAAAAACCTCTTAGTCTTAGTGGATCCATATAGACTAAGGTATCCAATCGATTAACCGTCATTCGGTTATCCGATTAATTTTTTGTCGATTAACTGTTCGAATAATTGAAAACTCTCTATTTTCGAATAACGAATAAACCGAATAATATGTGTCGAACAACGGAATAAAAAAATCTAATTTTTTGGTGTTATAATTTAATCTTTTTTTATTTTAAATTCAAATTTATGTCAACATCATTTCTAAATTCGGATAATAGACATTTCCAGCAAAAATAAATACAATCGACTTTTAATTACAAAGTATTATTACACACCAACAAAACATTATTTCACTATTCATGACTTTCTTCTCACTAAATAGGTATAAAAAATGGAACATTTATTGGACTCTTGCGACTTTACACTATTTCTGGATCCCACGTTTGGATTCTTACTTACTTCTCTGAATATTCTTTTTTTACTGGGACATTTTATTTAACAAAATGCGACATTGAAAGATTTTGTAATTCTTAAACTTTTGACAATATTATTTGCTTTGTATCCTAATAGGATTATAAGGCTATGAATATGACAATATATTTATATATTTTATTATCTGACACTGAAAATAAGAAAAATTATATTAAAAATACAGATACTCTAATATAGACTGATTAACTGGATACTCTAATATAGACTGAGACCTACCTACGCTCCAAAAAGATTCCAGCTCATATTGTGCAAATTTTATCGTATTTTTTAATTATAAATAATATAAATTTCAATTTGAACTTTTACTTAATTCAAATTTATTATTACTTTAATATAATTATTTTTAAACTATTTATTTAAAAAAAACAGAACTATATAAAAACTAAAGTTCAAATATTTCTCCATCTTTTACATTCTCTCACTCTCATCCCCATAAACACTTTAAACAATTTATTTGTATTTATTTAAAGTTACTTCCTTCATAAGTAATACCAATCTCTTCACCTACAATTCAAACCTATCAATTTATTGACAATCTATATAATTTTCTTAACTCGTTTTTAAGTGTATTGAACGACTAAATATTAATAAACGTCATAAAAAAACTAAAGAGTTGAATAAATAAATCATAAAAGAAAATAAATAAGAATCACAGTCAAACGATTAATTTCATAAATAATAAATTTGTCATTATAAAGCAATAGAATTTTCGATATGTCAATATTTAATAGTAATGGGCTGTGATTAGAAAAGAAATCTTATCATTCATTAGTGGGTCTCATACAAACAGTATAGAAAATATACTTGAAGATTTTTTTTTTCTTTTGAAAGGGTAATAATACAAATATAAATATAAATAAATATAAAGTAATTGTTAGGCAAACGTAAGTGGGTAAATTTTAAAAGATAAAGAAAATAAAAATTGTCTTACGGACATACCTACTTACGTAAACTAATGGAAATTTACTTAAGTGCATGAGAATTTTATATAATATTATAAATCTGTACGATTACAAATGTTTGGTTTTAAAAATTTCCGGTATTTCGGGAAATATTTTGCCCAAAACAAATAATTAAGAATTAAAAAATATTTTTTGTGACGATTTCATTATTATGAAGGATAACAAATTTTAAAATAAACTTAGCCCGGGTTCACAAACAGCCATTTTTTTGCCGCAATTCTGAATTTTTACATTCTTTTTACCACTCCCGTCTACAAAGTCAGAATTGCGACCGACTTATTAATTTAAATATTAATTGAACACCGACTTATTAATCATAAAAGTACAAACCAATTTAGTTCTTTTAAAATATTTTTTAAAAACTTTTAACGTGTTATTTATTTTTATATTGAATCCAGCTTTTTTTAAGACCTCAAAATGTGTATGAAATACTGAACTAAAGAACACTTTATCTCTAATGAGAGTTTGCCCAAGTGAATTATTCGACATCTTAAGAAGGGGATGGGAAATTTATAAATCTTCTAATTTATTTTTTAATTGAACATAACTTCCCTATAGCCTGAAAATAAAAAAAAAAACAGATTATTTATGAGTCTGCTAAATTTATTTACCTTCCATATATTCTGAAATGTGAAAATCACATTTTCTTCTAAAATATTGGTCAAAACGGTATTAAAATTTGAGATAGCCATGGGTGTTTTTATAAGTCAGTCAATATTATTTCCTAATTATTATGCCTAATTTCGCCCGATTTCCGGTCTAACATTTTTATTTTAACCCAGCAAAAACAGAACTGAAAAAGAGATGAAAAAGTCATCAATTTAATATTGTGTACTTAGTCGTGCAAAAGAGCTGCAAAAGTTCTTTTTTTAACCCATGGTTGTTATTGGTAGGATGTTTAAACCCTACACCTCCAAAGGTGGTTGGTGTATTATGTGTTTGTGCAAATATTGTAACGCAGAGAAAAAAATT
>MINK01034060.1:0-14360 GCA_001735545.1 Phormia regina
AATCTTAGTATCGACATAATATTCTGCAATAGTATGTTTTTATTTTCCACCCAATACAAGTATAGGTCCATAATTGGTTCCTTTCCGAATTTTGTTACACATAGGCAATGGTGTAGGGTATCATTTGGTCGGTCTTGACTATACCTTCTTCTCTCGTTATATTCTGCAATAGTTATTTTATTTTCCACTTAATACAAGTATAGGTCCATAATTGGCTCCTTTCCGAAGTTTGGTACACAAAGGCAATGGTGTAGGGTATCATATGGTCGGTCTTGACCGACTATACTTTCTTCTCTCGTTCAACTATTCTTCAGTTCTTTTTTTGCTGCGATGTTCAAGACAAATTACCTAGAGCTTTTAAGCTTCTTTCAAAGTATATAATCACGAATGCTTAATATTATAAAATTATACTTAAAATCTATATTAATTTTAATGTTGCAAATTTTAAGAAATTTTTTTATTACTTAAATTTATATTCATATCAAATGTGTTCCAGGAGTCAGAATATGACAACTACTTCATATCTCTAAAAAAAAAACAACACCCACAATATTTTGGTAACCATTTTTCATTATCATCAAATATACATATGTACATATGTATGTGTGTAGTAGTATCTTAAACACATATCATTCTTATATGGAATACTTTTCAACTGCATTGCAAGTTCATCAACAAAAGGTGACTACAAAAACAAATTTAAATACCATTATATTTACGTGCTACCGCCATTGTGGGTGAAATAAAACGTGGACAATAATTTTTCATTTATGATTTCATACAATTTGTAATATGTTTCACATGCTGACAGTTCGTGAATTTTGAAGAGCAAAATATTTGAAGGTGATGATGATGTCGTCGGCATTGCAATGTTGAATGTTGATTTGATGTTGTTTAGGATTTTGCGGTAGTTACATGTTAATACTTCACAAAAAAAAAAAAACAAAAATACAAAAATTCAAAAGAAAAAAACAAAGAGATTGATGACAGCTAGCATTTGAATGAAGTCTTCAAAACAACTACAACTACAAATCGAGCAACAATAATCCAACATCCTTGTATATATTTACAGGATAAGAATAAACATGTATGTAAATGACCATCCAAATTCATTCAACATACAAAAAAAAAAAACAAAAAACAAACTGAGAGCGAGGTAGTCGGTCAATACTGGTCATGTGCTATCCTACCGTATTGTTTAATTGCAAAAAAAAAATTAGGGATGGGGTCTTATATTAGACCTATGGAATATTTTAAACCAATACATTTCATAAATTTAAAAATATATATACATTCATTTGAGTTCATACAGTTTTGGTTGATTGCCGTAAATGGACTTTATATGGAACACATGGTCAATTATGCACCGATCTTTAAGAAATTTTGTACAACTATTGATACCTTTACAATACTTTACTGATACTTTTATAAAACTTGTTTATTTATTAAAGAGTTCTTTACAAAATTTTTCTAATACTTAAAAGCATTTGTGATAGTTAAACCGTTATTTGAGTAGAATATTTGTGTGAGGACTAGATGAATTAATGAACCGATCATAATAAATTTCAAAAGAAGTTATCCTTGTGCAAACTAATTATACATGTTAAATTTCATCATCTTATCTGTTATGATTGCAACCTGAACTTTGCCCTCAACATTTTTATGGACAAAAAGTTAGCCAACCAACCAGACGGACAGGTGGACATCCCTAAGTAAAATGCAAAAAGTTATACTAAGATAAAAAGCCGATAAATTTTTCTGTGCAATACAAATATCAGTGCATAATACCCCAACCATTTTTGGTAGGGTAGTTAAAAAAAAACTACCCTAGACATTTAGATTTCCATGCGAAACGTAGTGATATTTTCATGGGTGTTTAGATTTATATGTATACCTATCTGTTTACAGAAATACATGCATACGTAGGAACATAATTCACTCATACCTAGCGGGAAAATTTGACACACGTTCAAAGTATAGGCCTTTGTAAATAGCAACAACCTTCTAGCAAAATAAATCATTTCATGCCATTTCGGACTAAAAAACAGACATTTTCGGATTTGATATCTCCGATTTCAATAAAATTCGTTACAGATATTAAGTATTGTAAATGTTATTCAAATCACTGTTTTTTCCGAGTAAGGAATACCCCCCGGTCTACAAATATGACATTTCAAAAATCAAAAAGCGGTTAAATTTTTTACCACAGTGATTTCATATCAACACGGAAAAAAAACATATTATTTTCGGATTTGATATATACGATTTCAATGAAATTGTAAAGAATCCTCCCGGTCCCGGTTAAATTTTTTCCAAAAATAATTAGACCTTATTGTTCATAACTTCTAAAATATACATTACACAATTCTAATTTTTATTTCATTTAATATAAAAACACACACAAAGAACAAGTAAAATACTACCTATATACTTCGAAAGTTCAAAGGTCAAAATTTATAATATAAAGATTAAAGCTTAATATCTTAAATAACGGTATTTTAAAATTCTTAAAAAGAAACATGTATTGATAGTGAAACCCTTCTCTATATTTGTAACACATTTACGATGATTATACCTGTTTAACCTGGTTCTAGTTGTGCCCTTCTGTTTAAATCACTGTAGGACTCGAAGGGAACCACATGAGGGTACGAAATTTGCCTCAATTATTAATCTTGAAAAATACATTGACTCTAAAAGGAAAGTTCAAAGGTAAAAATTGATAATATAAAGATTAAAGTTTCATAAAAGATACATATATTGATAATGAAACCCTTCTCTATATTTGTAACACATTTCAAGTTGAAGCCTCTGTTGGTTTAGGAATTCTGAAGCAAAATACAGAAAAAGGGCCTTTTTTGTACGTTAGATAATTATTAATTTTTTAGTATTTTAAAAATATCGTTTTCTGAGATATAATGGTTTATTTTTTGTAAGTCTTATTTTGACCTTTGAACTTACGAAGTAAGTTAATGTCCTGGTTTTCAAAACTACACTAAAATTATATTTTTATTTTCAATAGCTTAGGAGTTATTATTTAATTGGATTTTATTTTTGTCCATAACTCCTAAACTAAATAAGGCTCCAACTTGAAATTTTATGTCCATATGGAGAAAAGTTATGTCAACAATATATAATTTTTTAATAATTTTCAAAATACCGGTTTTTGAGATATAATAGTTTTAATTTGTTTATCTCCAACTTTGACCTTTGAACTTTTGATGTAAAAAATATGTAATTATTGGTATGAAGGTAATATCTTTTTATTTAATATGCAGCAATAACTAAAGATTTACCATGTATATTTAAGAAGTTATTAGAAATTAATTAGGTATTCATTTGTAAAGTTTTTTTAAACCGTCATATTTCCGGAACGAAAAGAAACAAGAAACTTCCAATGGTCAATCCTTGTAATGAATTTCATGGAAATTGGAGATATCAAATGAAAGATTGCTGTCACTTTTTCACGTTTTCTTTTTTGGAAATTTTTTAAAATAATCTTGGTTTCCTTGGAAGCTAAGAAGTTACATATATAATCGCATTTTTATTTACTACTAAAATTTGTTGTACTAACTTATCAAGCCAGCAAGTAACTTCGCAGAATTCGGGTGAAAAATTGATTGCTTTCTTTTGGAAAAGTTTAAGATTTAATGTCTCTTAATTAAACATTTCCTAGCAAGTAACTAGTTGTATATTTAGTAATTTTGCCAGAAATTAGAAAACAGAGATTTGAAATGCTATTCCACAGTTCTCAACCAAAAATCATTACTGTGAAGAACAGTAGTGACAAAATTAGGAAATTAGAATTTCTTTAAAGATTTAGGATATTATTGCTGGAATATTTATACAAATAGATATATAATTTTGAAGGGAAATTTGGTTCAGATCTAAAAATATAAACATACCCAGAAAAAGACTTTGATTGACAGGTAATGAGTTCAAAAGTTAATATAATGGCTCTTCACTACTTACACATTTACAACCATATTAAAAAAATTGTCATAATGTATGCTTGATAAAGGTTTACTAGTATTTTTATCGTGGAAATTTGCATACCAAAAGTTAGTAACCCTTTACACTATCTTTTGTGAATACGGCTTTTAGTGAATAAGTTATTTTTCAACACCGTGATGTTATTAGAGGCAATTAGTTACCATAACTCATTACAAGTAAGCATTTTTAATATGAATTACTTAGATCTTGTAACAAAAACAAATTATACCCAAGCTGTTCAAATACTTATTAACTTTAAAGTATTACAGAAGTCATAACTAGTGAAAGCAATAGAAACTCTTTAAGTAGTTGGTAAAATTAATTACAAAATTAATTACCTACTGGGTTACATGCTATTATCCGTTTTTCACTAGATAATTAATAATTAATTAAAAATTAACTTCAGAAACTCGAAATCCAGGTTGCAAAGCTAGTTTTATAAACATATTTCCGCCATTTATAAACCGATCTTGTTGAATTTAAGTAGCAAAATTCTCGAATGAATTTCCAATCATTTGATATATATTTTATATATGTCAGTTATCGATGGGTTTCATAAACGATATTTCAACCGACAAATTTCTTACAAGCATTTAGTAGCTCAAATTGTGGAAATTTCTAACGGAATGACAAAGGGTATATAAAAAATTGCAAAGAGTACTGGGGATACGAACTCAGGCTTAATGGTTAGATGTATATGTAGAACACTTGCTTTGTACTCTTCAATATGATAATTTTCAAATAGAAAAATACTTATATATTTTTATATTTGAAATAGAATATAATTTTAAATAAAATAAATTTAGAAAAATTGTTAAATCCTGTTTTAGAAAATCGTTTACAACTTTACCATTTCAATATCAAGATTTTCGTAATTATATGCCATATAATTATTGGACTATAAGGCTTCAAAACATTCCTTTTCAACATACAAACGAACCGACATTCAGACATAACTTCTCAAATGTAATATTTAATCATAAAAAGATTTTTTATAAATCATTAAAAATATGTCTGCCTAAAACTTTTGTTTCACACCACCTACATATATGAAACACCTCACAAATTATGCTTTATGAAAAGATTATTTTGACATATGCATATAGTATGAATTTAGGTGGTTTATAGTACGCATACACGAACATTAAATCATGACCATACACGTAAATCTAAATACACACTCACAACATTAATAAATATAAAATACGTGTTAAAACTTTGTCAAACTAATTGTTGCACAGGATGCAACAATTTATCATACAAAACCATTTATATTAAAATAAGCTCAGATTGACTAACAGAATAAGTAGTATATGGACATATACATATGTATGTACATAAAACAAAGACACTGAGGCCCCGTTAACTACGTAAATCGAATTACTATTCTTAATAATTGGTTCTAGGATTAACATATTTGAATAGAAAAAAATTAATTTAATTAATTGAATGAAAATCATTAAACATTTTTACATACAGTTGCATAAGTTACTTTAGTGTGTTTATGAAACGAAAAGGTACACATCGAGACCTGAGTGTATTTAAACTCAAAAATGGAAAGATCATTAAATCATATTAATGTTGCCAAAGATGATAAAACCATTTCCACCAAACTACATACATATGTACATATAAGGAGTGCATTCCAAAAAATCATAACATTTATAAAATTAAATAACTTGCATTAATTAATTGATATTATATTACAATTTACAAAAACAAAATATAATTATTTAAGAACTCTTGGACTTTTTTGTTAATTCAAAAACACTTTGCCCCTCTTAAATCTTTCATATTTTGGATAAAATTAATTTGTGCTCTAAGATTATATTTTCGCAAGAGTCTAAATTCTCTTCAGTGAAGAGATATTGGAAAAATCTAAAGAATTTAAAATTTGCAGAGTAGAACACTTTTGGTACAAAAACTATGTAATTGTTTTGATACCACTCCAGAACTTTTTTACTATAATGACATAATGCCAAGAAAGGCCAAAATTGTGTGGACATATTGTGCCCACTTTTTTACAAACATTCTTTGATATATATTGCAGTACTTAAAGCCAGGCGCGGATCCATGAAACGCTTAATGAAAAATCTGCACTAAATCATAAAATTTTAGGAATAAGATAAGAAAATCATTATATTTTCCTCTCCCAAAAGCTTGAGCTGGATTCACGCCTGCGAAGTGACTTTGATTCTTGACTTCTAATTCTTTTTGCAGCATTCCGGTGTGGAATTTTTTATATATTCCTATTAAGGGTCAAATTTTCCTGACACTGTTTTATTTTAATTTTTCTTGTACAACTTTTTTATAGGATAAATTATGTTGTTTTATGTCCTTTACTACAGGTGTAATTTTTACACTATTCCTCTTAGATCACAAAATGTAAATATGTATATATTGGATCCTTAGTGATAAGAGAGTGGATATAAAAATGTCGGTTTGACCGACTGTCTGTTGAAATCAGTTTTTAGAAAGCCTCAGTTATCGAATATATATGTTTTATACAGGAAATTGTAAAGAATATTCCTTAGAAAAACGCTAATAAAAACTAACAAAATCGGTTGATAAATAACCGAGATATCGTCAAAAAATGTAAGATACCCCAAAAATTCGTATTGGTTGTTGGACTTTCTAAGCTTCTATACAAGATAGCGACTTCGTTTTTACCCAAAAGAAAAAAAATCTGAATCTTTTTTATTTTTTTATGAAAAGATCAATCCATTAGTTTCCGAGATATCACAAAAATCGATATCTCGGAAACCTAAGCTATAGGTTTTGTTCTTGGGCATATTGATCATAAATATTTTTCTAAAGTAACTGTTTTCTAAATCAAAGAATTTTGTCAATAAACAACCCAGTTATTGGCAATTTTTTTAATTTATTTTATGTCAGCTTTACATATTGTTATAGTTTTTGTAGATAATGAAACTTGTTTTTTTTAACATTTTGAAGCCTTTGTATAAGTCAGAAACTAAATTTTTTCTCAGAAATTTAGTTAGTAACAGAATATTACAATGATTAACAATGTTATTGTTGTTTTTTATGCAGTCAGTTGTTTATATATGTGTATTAGGGTGTCCTCAAAATGAAAAGTGTCGATTTTCCCAACTTAAATGAAAATTTATTTCATTCTAAGTAGGTATGCCAAATCCGAAATCCTGATCCCGAAAATCGTGGAATTATGAAATCCCGAATACCGTAGTTGAACGAGTTTCAATTTCATGATTTATTGCGAAAATGAATAAATCCCAAAAAATCCCATATATTTTAGAAGTTCTTTCATAGGAAATAACTCCAATTTTTTTTTGGAAATTATTGGATATTTTTTAGGGAGTAAGTTTTCTTATGAAATTAATTAACTATCTAAACAAAAAAAAATAAAATAATAATGAAATAAGTCCCTTCAAACGTATATTTATTGAAGAGTGTTATCTTGAAATTTTACATGTTATGTATTGCACATTGATCTTTTATTATTCATAACTCAAAGAATCTAAAAGAATCCCGGGATTTGCGATTTTATAATTTCAAATTTTCAAAAAACAGCCCGTTTGGCAAGCCCTAATTCTAAGACATCTTTTTCTCAAAATTTTGGTCCTGACAGTATCCTTTCGTGAGCTTGATCAAAATGAAGTGTTTCCTTTTTTCATGTTTTTCGTTTTTTTTTTCATATTTCTGCCAAAGGAACCATATGAAAATTTGGTGATTTTTTGATTTTTATGTACTTTTAGTTGTGTTGAGATATTATGCGTTTGTGCTGATGTTTGTAACGCATCGCAATAATAATCCAATACACACCTTAAATCCAACACAGATCTAACGATGTCCGTCCGTCCGTCTTGCTTGGTTTATTTAAACCATTGAAAACAACTATAACTCCAATTTGCTCACAAAAAACCTAACTCAATTGTCAAAAACCCTAAGTCTTTGTATGTGTTAGTAAAATTTTCTACAGAACAAATTTAAATGTGTGAAGAGAACAATTGTTGTTTTCTATGATGTTACCATTACACACAAAGTATAGGATGCTATTTTTAAGATAATTCAATGAAATTTGGTACGTGGGACTTTTTTGGTCACAAGGCCGAAGCCTATTAAAATTGGTTTTGATCGGTCTATCAATTCATCTAGCCACCATACAAATGTCTCCCCCAAATTGGGTTGCAACACTCAAAACAACCCATAATTGTCCAGAGCTCCCATATAAGACCTAATTTCTGGAATCATCCAAAAGTTCATAAATACATGTATATCTTAGAAGTATGGCTCCATAATTGACCTTTTTTCAGAATTTTGCTACACATAGGTTATTGTGTGGTCGGACTTGACTTACTATAACTTTTTCTCTCGATAACTAAAAATAAGAGTTTGAAAGTTGATGCATTCAATTTTTGCATACACCTACATATGTTGGTTTTCAGATAAGCTACTTAAGTTATTTGCAATTAAAGGTCTCAAAAACTATTTCATATCTGGCATCATTTTTTTTTTATGATTTATATCGCATCTAATTGAATTAATAAATTTACTAAAAATTTTCATTTATCCGTTCACAACAAAAATTGCTTCAGCAATAAATCCTCAACGGTACTCGGTACGTCAATGAACTTTATGCCGATGATGAAAATTATTCAGTTACGACATTTTGATAAATACGATATAAATATGAATAACAACTATTTTGTATTGAAAAATTTTTAATTCGTTCATCATTATTTAATTAAACCCAACATTGAAAATATGAGTATTTTTTAAACACTTTTGAAGCCAAGATATGACAACTAAATTCTTACAAATTCATTAAAAGATTTATACTACATATGTGAATTATTCTTTTTTAGTAAATAATATTAGAAAAAAATATATATTTTGTTGCTCATATTTTCAGTTTTAAATGCATATTTTTAATATTTTTTATGCATATTTTCTATTTTATGATACATGTTATAAGCGTCCATTTTAAATTTTTTAGTGTCATCCCTGGTTATAAATAATATATATTACTCATACGCACGGTTGTACAGGAAAGATGTACAATTATTACTAACAAAGTTATATTAGAGCGCACAATATTTTCGAATATTTCAAGGAAATTAACAAAAAATAAATTTAGCTTTCCTAACTATAGATAAGACCGAAAGGTAAAAAAAGTGTGAAATTAAAATTTAATGAATTTTTTACATCATTTGTACTAGAATAATTTCTTAAAACTGCTAATAAGACACATAATATAAAATAACTTTTACATAGACTTTCAGCTGACAGTGTTCTTATCCGTACCAAATTTTGTTGAATTTGGACTAAAAACATACAAACTATGGAAATATATATTTTTTATTAACATAAATATTAGTAAGGAATACTATACTTATACGTGTTATAAATAATATATATTACTCATACGCACGGTTGTACATTAAAGATGTACAAATATTACTAACAAAGTTTGAGTGCAAAGTGTTTTCGAATGATTAGTTCTCTTTGAAGAAATTAAAATAAATTAAATTTAGCTTTCCCTACTAATAGAGAATACTGTGAGTTAAAAAATGTAAAATTAAAATAATTTAATGAATTTTTAAATCTTTTGTACTAGAATAACTTTTATAGNNGGAGAAAAAAAGGAATAAAAAAAGAAATTTAAAAACCATACATTAATCCTTCTTATATATTTCATCGGTCTTTGTAAATTTTATGCTTTTAACAAAAAATAATGTCATATATACAGAGAAAAAAATATTTCAAATGGTTTTTAATAAAATTATTAACTAAATTTGTATTGAAATTTACTTATATTATTTATTAATATAATTAATTTACTAATTGATATAAATTTAAATTTTAAATAAATTCCCAGTTCTTAAAAAAACTATAAAGAAAAATTATTTTTTTTTTTTCTATAAAAATTTAAAAATAAAATAAATTTGACCACACACAGAAAAAATATTAGTTAGAAAATAGTTACTAATATTAATATTTGATAGAATATAACACTTCGCAAAAAATTTATTCTTTGTTTTGGAATGGGACAAAAATAATTCCAATTAATTAATTTGAAATTAAATTGAACACATGGATTATTTTTTATTATGGTTATTATGCGAAATAAAATTTGTATATATAATCGGAATTTTTAAGTCACACTCCTTTAGCAAATGTTAACAATCTTTTCCATGATTAGAATTCTTGCCATTTTACAGTGGGCAGAATAGAATATTTTCGTGAAGTAGGCACAGTGAGGATGTGTACAATATTAGTTAAGAAGCTCCAACGAACGGACCCCTCAGAAGCGGAGTTAAGGAGTTTTCTACCTTTCGGCAATCGCTTGCTAAAATTATTTGTAGTCCGATTTTAAATATTTTTATATACATTATAATTTTGGATTCATTGGCTTTCCAAATTTTGAATACCTCAATTTTGTTCCTTTATTCTTCGACCAATTTTTTTTTATATATATAACCCAGTATTTTAAACTTATAGATTCTTTTCTTTACATAATTTAAGAAAAAAAAATTATCTATTGAATAAAGAAAGTTTTTACTCGATATCTTTAATTACAAAAAGGATGATTTTTCTATCGAAATTCTTATTTTTTTAATATATATCAATTATATACTTATACTTTTCTGAAGGGAATGCAGGTTTGGAATATATAATATGTTTTTAAAAGTTTTTGAACAAAATTTATGGGACTTCGTAAAAATTATGATTTCATACAAATTTATAAATATGTCCTTCTATTTTTAAATTCAAAGGCTTTAATTGAAATTTATATTTAAATTTTCTACATAATATTTTTATTAAAAAAAGTTGTGTTTAATAATATTTTTCAATACATTTTCGCGACACCCCAGAAATGTCCTTACGGACACCCATTTGAGAACCGTTGCTGTACCTGCTGCGTATTATCACAGACTGACTACAAGATGATTTTTCCGACAGAAAAATTGGAGAAAAATATGGCATATGAAAAAGTTTAACTAAGAATCGAAAAAACACTATTTGGGTTTTATTCCGTTTATAAAGTAAGTCCAAGATGGTATAATTAATAGGACCTGTAGTCTTAAAAAGTGGTGATAATTTTGCATAATAATATTAAAATTTCACTAAAGGTCAGAATTTTAATTTATTTATTTTTATATTTAAAATCTACAAAAACCCATATTTATTTCTATTCAATACTTATTAGTTAAGAAAATTTTAGCACTAAGGATTTACTGCACTACCGCCAACTCAGACTTCCGCTAATAAGAAAATATATTATTTTTGAACTTAAACGTAAAGTTAAGTAAATAACACACAAAAACCATTCGCAAAACATTTTTTTATTAACTTTAAGAAATATAAACATAATTCACTTTTCCACTCTCTGTGACTATGAAATTTGCTTTAAAAACACATTCATTCCAAATACTTACAACATTATTTACAAACAAAAAATCAAATTCCTTTGTTGCATACAAATTACAATGATATAACAAAATGAGAGTAAAGTGTATTCGTACGTTTTCATTCAACAAAGTTTCATTAGATTTGTTGTGAAATTCATGAGGAAAAACAAAAAATAAGAAAATAATAGAATCAATAATAAAAAATATCCTTGTACCATATTTTTTACATTTTCATCTTTTCACATATATTTTTCTTTTTTGTCTACATTTTTAGAAATATTTTACTACTTTGGGGCATAATTTGAATTTATGAACATGTGTACGTTACCGTATATTGTTTTGCAACTTCCATCTATTGTTGCCACTTCAGGTTGTGCTGATTAGTTAAATTCAAAATGAATTTATTCTCATACGAGGATGTATTATACATATTGTACAATGTATATGCATATGTATTGTAAGTATGTGTATGTATTTACTTAAGAATCATAACGTAAGTGTTGAGGAATAATAACCTGTAAACTAATAAATTTACAAGATATTTTCAGTTACAAATAAGATTTGTTTTTACCAGAGTTTACATTGTATATATTTTAAAATTAAGTTTAGGATTAATTTTCACTTTTTGTTATTATTTTTATAATTTCTGTTATTACAAAAAATGAAAATAAATTATACTGACCCCAGTTTCGATTACTTGGAGACAGTGAATGGTATTGACCCTACATTCCTTTATCGAAGATACGTTTATGTATCCATACTTAAATACATATGTATATAAATACAAATAAAATTGAACTGTGTAAAAATAATCTTATGAAAATAACTGTAAAAAACTACTGGGGCAATAACTGTAAATACTTGTATACCGTGCATATGTGTATGGGTATGAAAGAACTTATGTATGTATTTTATTTTGGGGTATGAATATTAATCATTCTATTATCAACCAACTTGCAGTTTAACAGTCTACAAAAAAAGTAATGTTACGATTTTTTAAAATACATTAAATATCCTCTAATTTAATTTCAGCAAATTTTCCAAGAAATATTTTCATTGTAAATTAAGTAAAATTTTAAAATACAAATATTCACTATAAATTGTAAAATGTAAGACGAAAACTTCTTACCCTAACTGTATGAATATTTGAAAACAATATCGAAAGGAACATTCTTCCATTATGTTTGGTTTTGTTATAAAATATTCAATAGTGTTGTATGGAGTCAGGTATACGTAGTAGCATGGAGTTCAAGTAAGTTTCTATTAATGTTTGTTCACGCAAAGTACTTCATTACAATGCCATTTATTAACCAATACAAACAAGTGTATATGTATGTATATATCGAAGAAAGAACTACAGTAATAACTACATTCGCAAGAAACTTTTGCAGAATTTGATGTCGTTTTTAATAAATTTTATTAACGTAATAATGAACTTATACTAATGTTTCCACATGAAAGCCATTCAAAATGACTGTAGATGTTTAGGTTTCAACTATACTCAAAATGATAAGACACCACGAATGCTGATGAAGTATGTAGCGGCACCGAAAATACGTATACCATTCTTCCGGTGTCCATAGTCCACAAACTCTACTTTGGTACCGCCAAACAGAAACAACAATGCAATTTATGATTACAAACTTGTTAAATAGATAATTAAATTTGTAAAAAAAAAAAATATATTTTCAAATATACAAATTAACAAAAGACAAAAAGATGAACAAAATAGTCCAAAAGTATGTATCACCTCTAGGAGACATTTTAAATGATAATATATTCCACAGTTTTAGTATTATCAATACAATAATATTATATTCTCTGTTTTAATTTTCATTAATTTTAATAATATTTTGTTTATGACAACAATGTTTTTGTCTCAGTCTTATCATAAAATCTTTATATGTAATATATATTTTAATATAAAACCGTATGATTTTGAATATTTTTAAAAAAATACAAAGTTTTATTAATGCACACAGAAAAAGAATTAGATGAAAACTGTTGCAATAGTGAAATAGTTATAAAAGTAACTAATATTTTATTATGAGTATTAAATATTATTGCAATAGATTTATTATGCTGATAATATTTTAAACATAATTATATTTGAATGATGAAACCTAAGAAAGTAAATTTGATCAAGGTTATCAATATGTGTTTTTAAAAAACTAATTAAAATAATTTTTAAAACACAACCGATTTTTAGTATTAATATTGGTGGTTGTAATCATTTGTTTTATAAAAGTGAACGAATTTAGTTTAGTTATTAAAAAGAAATTAAATTCGACGATTACAAACGAATATTTAGTTAATTTGTTTTGACATGTATTTAATAAATTATTTATGAAAAAAATTTAAGATAATTGTAAGAATATAAATATAAAGAAAACATTTTAACTGATAAACATTACTAATGTTTGCACCGAACTATTGTGGAAGAATTGCAAAACTGTATTTTAAAAAGACAAAAGGTAAGGACATTGTAAAAAGTAATACACATGAAAATATTTAATTTCGTTACTTTTTAATATCCAAGAATTCTAGGTAGACGTTCAATAAGTCTATATCAAGATTTTATAGGTGCATGTATTATACATTTATATTTTAAGTGTATTAAGGTATGTATGTATAATTGTTGTATTAATATTACGTCAATGTTAACCAGTTAATTCCTTTTATCGAAGATACGTTTATGTATCCATACTTAAATACATATGTATATAAATACAAATANNNNTTTCTTGCAGATGAGTGAAACAGGTACAATAAATCCACTGAAGATAATTAAATTATACAGCTTAGATGTTTATGCATAGAAAGAAAATAAAAATATATAATCTGTTCTAAACTCCAAACAAAAAGTCTCAATGTTTAGCCATATTCCATACACTTTCCACTATAAACTCAAGCTGGTGACATAACTTTTTATTTTTTTATTATTTTTTTATTGAGTTTTTTATATTCTTGTGTAATATG
>MINK01034111.1:6182-21853 GCA_001735545.1 Phormia regina
TTTTTTTTTTTTTTTTTGTAGTCAAAGTCATCGTTATTCTTGTTGTTATTCTTATTGATGATGCTGACGAAGATTACAACAAGACTGACTGAGTACTATACTGACTGTCATCGTTGCACAATGACCACTTGAGATGAAAGTATAAATATTTTTTTGTTTTGTTATATTTGTTTGCAAATACTTTTATGTTGCTTTACTTTGAAATACGGAATAAATGAATGAATGATTTATTTCTTGTAGAATTGCTTTACAGTTTTTTTGTTTTTCAGTTTTTATCGTTTATTTCTGTAACAAGAATTATCATCAATAAAGATAAATAATAATCAATAATCTTTTTCTATGTTTACAAATATTTATTAGATTAGGATTTAAATAAATTCCTAAAGCTTTGTTTGCAATTGGTGATGAAATATTGTAGAAGAACTCTGTATAGAAGCTAATAACTTAATGATGATAAACTGGTAAAAATTATGATATACTGCTATGGTGTGGCTAATAGTGATTCCGTAGAGTAAAGAGAATCGGTTCAAAATCAATCACGTAACAGATTCTCAAGCCCAGTGACCAGTCCCAGTTCCATCACTCCTTGGGACAGGTCACTGGACTGAGTCAAAACGATAGGTTCAGTGTCGATTAATGTAATAAAAAGTAATTGTTTTCAAAAAGATTTAATTATTATTTTTATTAAATTTGAGTTTATTTTTATTTTATAATTTTTCATTAATGTCGAGGGTGGCACCCCGAATCGAAACCATGCTCATCTAACATATTTTGTTTTGTAGCGAGGTACGGAAAAATTCTGATTACGAATTTAATTCTAAGTTTTTATTCGCTGTTTTAGATATGATTATTCATAAATTCATAAATTTAAAAATGAAATTCACTTTTTGAATTTAATTTCTATTCGTTACTTTTTGAGTTACAAAAATAATCTGAAAAGAAATTTTATTAACTTTATTTGTGTGGAAGATCGTTATTTTACGATTACACATTTTAAAGCCAACTGGGTGTGGAAATAGGAGGGCTAAAGATATATTCTTATATGCCTTATTTAGAATCTACAAGACCTGCCACTCGCATTGCAACTTTATTTCTTTTTTACAGAGAGTGTCATTGGAGGCAAGGCCTACGCTTCTTCCTTCCAAAAAAAAAAAAAACAAACAAGGACTCTTAAATAAAAAATATGCTCTCTTATATTATCAATTGCGATTTATTTACATTTTGTAAACAAAAATCGTGTATTTTTTTAAGTTTTCGATTTTTTTAGCTCATTATAAAGAAAATACTTATTTAATTTTTTTTTCGCATAGTATTGTTTTGTTGGAAGAACTTTTTAGTACATTCTGGTGCATGTATTTTATACCGGCCCATATTATTAAAAAACTACTTTTTTATATTTTACTTATTAAATAATACAGCACAGTTTTGGCGAACAATTTTTAATACTTCTTTCTTAAAAAAACCCAAATTTACGAATTTCTTGACATTCTTTTCTAGACATAACTCGAAGCAACACAAAGAAAACATTATTTTTGGAGAATTCAACAAAATAAAATTTCGCAGGGTTGGATAAGTACTTAAAACAAACATTTCAAAGGCTGTCTCTGGAGACACTTAAACATAAGTACATAAAGACATGTAATAACTTTTATTCCCATTTTCATTTCCTTTTTTTTTAGATTATAAGAAGTTTATTATTTTGAGAATATTTTAAGTGTAATTATGGTCATATATATTGTTCGCTGATGATTTATTGCGGCCTTCTTTTATGCAGACAATTTTTATTTAGTAATGAACTTTTTCTTTCTTTCAGAGAGAAATAAATGGAAATTGTTTGAACAATAGTAACTAAGAAAACAAAAATCTGCACATTCATACTTAAGCTAATAAAAAACGAAATCATGTAAAATTATAAGATAATAGATTTGAAATTCACATACGAATTATACTCACACATACCAGACCAATATGGCGATAATGCGATGAGTATAGGTTTAATGTATTTATTTATTTTCCTTTTTATTTTCTACCAGAAACAAAATTCATAAAAATAACAAAAGGGAAACAAACAGAGAGCGAAAAAAAAGTAATCAGTTTTTCCACAAAAGCCAGCAAAAAGTAGATGAAGATTTTTGTATTGTAATGTGACCGTGTGAGTGTTTTGTGAAAGAATGTATGCATGTTTTATAATGGCATCCCTAAAAGTATGCTTTTCTCTCGATAATGACTAATAAACGATCGAATGAATGAATAAACAAAGATGGAAAAAATTTTATTGCATGCTTTTAGGATAAACAATAATTATGCTACTCATGCATACATACGAACTAACAAACAAAGACACAAACCCACACCCCATCTATCCACTTGTGTCGTATGATTGTGTTTCTTTGGGCATAAATGTAAAAGTATAAATATACGATGTGATGATATCACATCGCCATCACCATCATCATCATCATCATATGGGTTTAGAACAAACTGTTATACACAAAACAATACATATAAAATATATACAGCCATACACTAAAAACACTACAATACCAAAACTCCTAAACATATACTCTGTACGGATACATTAAAAAATATTTGTACAAAAGAGCCGCTAACAATTTCAATACAATATCTAGTGTTGTCAATATTTGTTGAAGAAAAATTTTATTTTATCACGAATTTCATAAAGTAGTACGTAATAAAAAAAAACATAATATTTTTGGAAATGTGAATCTCAAATTCACTGAAATCATTATTTCACATTCATAAAATATGTTTAAAAATTTACTTTACTAATTTATAAAAAGCTCCCGTCAGAAAATAATTTTTGGGTCTATACCTTACATATAGAGCAATATAAGTTTTTAACTGATTTTGATCCTTATTAATTTTTTATGACACCCATATTTAGTGTCTTTTCGTAATTTTTTATCATAAACTTTTTCCCGATTCACTTTTTGATGCCAAATCTAACCGGAGTGTTAATCAACACATTACTTAGTATTTCAATTGTCAGATTATGATATTGTTCTTTTTTTGATGTATCATTGACAAAAATTATCATTATTGAACTATGATTTTTTGACTCGAAGTTGGTCCGTGCAGTGTTCAAAAAAATTTGCTCAAAATTATTTTTATTTTATTTTCTAATTTTTAAGAATATGAATTAACAGTTGAGATTTAATAAAAAAAAGTATTCATATTTAAAATCTTCGGAGTTCAGAAAAGTATTTGATCCAGATCATATTGCTTACAGCGACTGAGATATTATCTTTTTAAACTGTAAAAAATTGACACATTTTTTAAAGAACTTTGTCCAATTTTATTTCTGATGTTTTTCAATTTTTAAAATATTTCGTTGACTGTCATCTCAAAACCCAAAATATGAACCGGTCCCTCAGTACCAGTTGAGTACCAATTGACACCTAACTCATCACCAAAGTTCCAATTGAGAACCAGTTAACACAAACACTCCCACTTTTTAACAGTTGAGAGTCAATTTATAACATACTTGTTAAGTACGCAATTAGCAAATCGCGCGAAATAACAATCAGTAGCTGACTATTAACACTGAAGACTATAAAAGAACATACCTTAGATGAGCACCAGGTTCGATTCTAGTTGTTGCCATCGAAATTAATGAAAAATATATAAAAAATAAAAATAAACATAAATTCATTAAAAAGATTAATAAAAAAAATTTAAAAAAGTAAAAAATTAACGAATATTCATAAAATATTTGTGACCTATCCTGCGACCTGTCCAAAAGGGCTAAATAGCCACCTCCATTGACAACCCCATGTAAAAGTGACAATTTCTTCTCACATAAAATTCCGGCACTGGAACCGGTCACTAGCCCTGAGAACCTGTCACGTGACAAGTTTTGAACTCTTTACTCTAGGGATGCTTAATTTATCTACAGATTTTTTTCTGTCATATAATAAATAAATTTTTGCAATTTTTAAAAAAAAGTTACATACCCGAGATGGCTAACTTTGGAGAGCCACCCACTTCCCTCTGACTCACTAGGAACCTGTACTACTCGAGTCAATTTGAAGACACCTCGGTTCAATAGTTACAGAATTATTTCCAAAAACCGTTTTGGAACCACTGCATAAAGTATTAGGTTATTTTCCTTCATTCTGGATGACGAACTTCATTATTCCTCTTTTTAAAAGTGGTAATCGTCGTAATGTTGAAAGCTACAGAGGTATTGCTAAACTCGGTACTATTCCTAAACTTTTTGAACAGATAGTAACAAATAGATTGAAACATATGGTTGGCATCTTGTCTCCAACATTACCAACATTGCTTTTTTAAGGGTAGATCAACGTCATCAAACAGATTATATAACATCTGATTTTAGTAAGGCATTTGATACAGTTAGTAATGATTTGCTTATACTTAAACTGGACTTAATTGGTTGCCCTCCTAAACTGCTTAGTTGGATTTCATCTTATTTGAGAGATAGAACTCAGAGGGTTGTTTTTAATGATTTTAGATCTAGGAAAATTTCTGTCACATCTGCTGTTCCTCAGGGAAGTCATCTTGGTCCAATTTTATTTGTTCTTTATCTCAATGATCTTCCATCAGCTGTGACTTTTTCTAGGATATTAATGTATTTGTTCTTTCTTACAAGAGGATCTTAATCGGCTTTCCGAATGGTGTCTTGCTAATAATTTGTTACTGAATCTGAAGAAATGTATAGATGGAATTTTATTCCATATGACTACAGAATTGGAGATTATAGATTGGAAAATGTTTCATCGTTTAATGATTTAGGTGTCATCTTTTATCGTAAATTGAATTTTAATATGCAGGTTACTTCATGTGTAAATAAGGCTAAATCATTATTATATTTTATGAAAAGATGGTCTAGGGAATTCAATGATCCTTATATTTCTAAGAACTTATATACATGTTTGGTTAGACCAGTTTTGGAGTATGCGTCGGTAGTCTGGTCCCCCAACTATGGTTGTTATATAGATAGTATAGAGTCGATTCAGAAACAATTACTTTTATTTGCTTTGCGTGGACTTGGTTAGAGTTCTAATGTGTTGTTACCGCCATATGAAGATCGCTTGCAACTTGGAACTATATTTGTGATAAAATTAATTAATGGAGAAATTGATTCTGTGAATTTTCTGACAAATATACGATTCAATGTTCCTTTTTAATTAGATCTATGTCGGTATATTTATGAAGAATTTAACCCATTTTATTGTCTTTGCTCACAACTTAATGATCTTTATAACTATTTCTCAATTTGTTTTACTTGAAAACATTATTTTTATTTCTTTCGTTTTGTTTATTTGAATTTATTTATATTTTTTATTTAAATTTTATAAGATTTATTATTTTTTCTCTCTAAATAAATGTTTCTTTATTAAATTAGTTTTCTATGTTTATTATTTTTTATATTATAAAAAATATATTTATATTTTATATTATAAATTATATTTTTATTATGTAGTTTATATTAAATATATTAAATTTAAGTTTGTTATTTAGAATATAAGATTTCCAGCTGTTGTAATATAACTGTAGAGAGACTGAGAGCGGTCACCCTCATAAAAAATTCAAATATGTGCTACAAAAAATAGCATAGAAAAATTTGACAATTGATAAGAAACCTGGCTCAGTAAAAAGTTTCAAATGATACATATTGAAAAGAACTTCAAAAACTGGTAGAAAAGCAGCCAGTGAGGTCAGTGGTCGGACTATTTGGTGCGAAAAGTTAAATAAAATGTAGAGTTAAATTCATATAAAGTTCAAAAAATTTCAGACAGTAATGCTGCAAAAAATTAACCGCGGATTAGTGCACGGAAATTTAAATCAAATTTCAAGTTTCTAATGGACGATGAAACGTATATGCTAATTGAATCTTCACATCTTCTGGGTCAAAATTTGTACGTTGCCAATGCTCGAGGAACTGTTAAAGATACGTTAAAGAAGCAAACAAAATTTTTTTAAAAAATCCTGGTGTGATTTTTTTATTTAATTGCGGCAAAACAAGAAAGTTTTTTCCCTAGAGGGAAAAGAACTAACACAAAATATGTCAGAGAATTGGTCCAAAGTGACAGGAACCGGTTCTAGTTCTAACACTTTATTGGCTTTAAAACGGTTTTATACAGATGACTTTATTGTTAAGGCTCAGTTTTTAATGACTGTTAATTAACCAGTGAAACCGAGAAGCTTTTAACTTCATATGGAGTCTCTTGGCTTTTTTATGACGACGCCAAGTTAGTCGCATATCTAAGTGAATACGAAGTTATGTAACATGATCTGACTGGGGTATATTTATATCTTTAAGTGTAACTAGATGACAGCTTCCTTTTATCAGGGTGAATTTAACATGGTTACTTTTCATTCAAACATGTCTCCACACGTCGGAGATAAATATCTAATTGGCAAGATGCAATTGGTGAGTTTTCATGAGAACTGAGTATTGCAGTGTCATCAGCAAGAGTTGAAATAGTCAGTTCATGAAACATAGGCAAATCAGAGATTTTCATTAGATATAAGTTATGTCCAAGGTCATTTCCCTGCGGAACACCGGCTTTTGTTTAAAACTCTTCTGTAACAAAGTCATTATATTTTACCCTAAATATACGATTAGATAGATAGGAGTCCAGGTGGAAATAAACATTTAATTTTATAGTTTAGGCCATTGTGCCAAACTTTGTCGAATGCTTGTACGACGTCTAGAAAACAATACTTCTTTAATTCGAAACATTTTCTTATCTCTCCAATTTGCCGATTTATGTACTTGTTCTATGGTTCCTGGACGATACTTCCATCGTTCAAGAAAGGTAAAATTTTCTTTGAAATACTTTTTCCAACAGCTTCGACAAGCAGGAAAGAAGGCTAATGGGTATATATGAAGATTCTATAATAGAATCTTTTCCTGGGTTTGGTATCATTTTAATCAGAGAAATTTTATTAAACATAAATTAAATATGTTTTGAATATGGCCGTAAGTATTTACATTTTATTAATTATGTAACAAATATTAAAGAGTTACAAACTTGGTCAGAAAATAACACAATTTTAAAAATTGCCATTAAGTGGTGCTTCCATTTCAGTTTCCGATCCGGAATAATGCCTAAGTGAATATTTTAATATCACTTTCAAGAATCCGATGATCGCCGTAGTTATACTCATTTTCTTTATGTTCTCCCGAAATAGAGTTTTAAATTTAACGCGAACAAGTTTCATGTAAGTCCGTATGCCAAATTTCGTAATGATTGGTCCATAATTGCCCATAGCTCCTATAGCTATTTATGCACGCTAAAGTGCATAAATCCCATAATATTTTAGTATCAATTTAATATTCGACACAAATAATATTTTTATAAGTATAAATATATATATGCAAATATAACAAGTGGGGCCATAATTGGCCTCTTGCCGAATTTTGGTACACATAGGTAATGGTGTAGGGTATCGTAGGGTCGGGTTAGACTGACTATACCTTTTTCTCCCATATTGTTTGAATTGATATTAAGTCCTCTTGCAGAGTCTAGTTCAGTTCTATGTTTTGATTTTCTTCATATGGGGTTTGCATTCTTCGTCCCCTTATATATAAATACCGTTACAGTATTTTGCAGCTATAATGGTAACACCAAACAATATTCAACATACACGTGTATATAATTTTGTTGTTGTTATATTTGTGCTTGAAAATACTTTTACAAACAAATATATACAATACAATGAATTACAAAAAAATATATAGATGGCCATAAACAGAGCGTTTTTAGCCACACAAAGAATCCATAAAATGATGATAATACTTTTTGCCTACTATTCAGAGTAGCAACAATTCCTTTTTTTCTATTTTCAAATAAAAAGCAACAGTAGTAGATGAAAAAAAAGAAAGAAAAATAACAACTACAAAAACGATCGAAAAAATATACATACAACGTTTAACAAAGAACCACCCACCTAAATATTTTCATCGTCAGCAGCAACAAATACCATTAGGAATAAAATCCATATGTACTCGTACTTAAATATCCTACATACCAAAACAAAACAACAAGTAAGTATGAAAAAAAAAATCGTCCTGTTTTGTCCTTTTGAAATATTACAATATATGTGCGAGCATAACAACAGCAGCAGCAGCAACAGTATAGTCATCATCTAAACCCACCAAAAAAAAAAAAGTAGTAATAGAGTTGGGGTTAAGGCATGGTTGGATTTTTAAAAGCATTGGAACGACAAAACATTTACAATTGAAAATTACAATTTCATAAATAACACAAACACATACAAAGTTATCGGAGAAAGGAAAAGTAAAACTATAACTGAAACAAGACGAATAAAAAGTAAAAATTCATATGATGTAATGACATGATTGTAAGTATTCATAAATACATTCGATACTTACTACTAACAATAGTATCGTAAGTGGCTTAATAAAATGAACATTATAATGAAAGTGATCATATTTTATCAAACTATTATTCGTATTAAGTTTATTGACAGTCATTTAAGTACACACATATGTATATATGGATGTGTGTGTGAGTGCACAAAAATAAGCTTCATATTTCCTTAATATCAACAATTTTTGATATTGTTTATTTCCCTTATTATCTTTGAATACAAAAGTTTGTTGTTTTTTTTTTTATTTTCGTAATATTTATTAGAAGTATTAATTTTAAACATTAAGTCCTTTTACCATTTTAAGAGTTTTATTTAAACTCTTCAAAAGGGGCGTTAAGATAAATCAGCAAACATTGGATCAAAGAAATAAAAATATCTTAATAATTTTTTATACATATGGGAAAAGTCCAAGGTCTCAACTCAAGATTTGTAATTTTTTAAATCCTTTAAGGAAAAAAAAAAACGATTTTTATTCTGTAACACTTTCCGACTATATTTCGTTTATTTCAACTATTTATACGACTCTTACTTAAGTGCGAAATAAAAACTTAGTTGATTCGTATTCAATTTAATTCTAAAGCTTTCGACAATAATATATTCCCAATAAAAATTTTAGCACCTACAAGTACTTACAACAGATAAGTGTAAATTTATAGATAATATGTAGACATAAGAAAGTATGTAACTAAGAACAAAAAGTCCATGAGTGTAGGTGAAATAAAGTTAGTTTTTAAATAATCTTTTTCGTCCTTTAAAAATTCATCCTAAATAAAACAAATTATACGAAATCTTGTATAGCATGCATAAAAAATAACATCGAACTCTGTCCAATGTTTGAATTCAAAGACCCCAAATAGTTCATATTATAATTTTATCAGAGGAAGAACGATGAAAATCTCAAAAACGTTTTTTTTTTTTTTCATTTTCGGCTATAAAATCCACATTCTTCTCATAGATTTTTATTGAAAACTTTTAACAATATTTTGTAGATTTCTAAACTTCATTCCGTTTGCCAATTAGTCCTTTAAGATTTTAGAAAATATAGACTAAAATCAAAACTTTCATATAAAAAGGAACAAAATGGGAGGATAACTTGTATACCTTGACCATTTGACTTATTGGGCTTGTTTTTAATTTTGAGGTCATTTCTGCCTACAACAATAAATAAACTTATGTCAAAGGTACCTCACTTAAAGCCATCATAGCTCCGCCCCTATATGCAAATATATTCAGTTTTATTTCCAAAAAATCGTAATTTTGAAGCGATTATAAAAAAAATATTCTAAAAATGTTTGGTCCATAAACCATAAAATAAATGATATTATTAAAAAACCATTCAAAAAATGATATTATTAAAAAATGCATAAGATTTTTATAATTTTATGCCTAAATATTCAAAATTTGCATTTGTTACGTTTGCCTTTATAAAACCGACCTTCAACCTCAAATAATCAAAAATTCCAAGAAAAGTTTTTGGAACTAATAAGTTTTCTTAATTTCTTTTTATTGTTCTAGTCGCGGATTTTAGCATAAATGACCAATTCTTCTAATGTAGATTATAAACACTTACACAGCATAGATTTAATTAGCGTACAATCAACCAGTGTCAAATTGTGTTGTTCAAAAGACGTGAAACCAAATTTTAAAATTTTGCAGTTTTTCACTGAGGATTTTACGCCGTTTCGAATGTTTGACATATATCTTGAAAATGTACCCTCAACAGAAATGCTGTAGGAGGTACCCAAACTTGGAGAGAAAAAACGTGAATGACTCCAAACGTTAATGGTATATTTTTCGCAAGGTACACTCACAACTTTATTTCAGTGAAGCTAGAGTATAGCGTTATCAAAGAAGGTTTCCAAATGAATGACATTTAAAAATCATTGTGGAGTTTTAAAATATTAAATTGTTGAACGTTTATAGTTATTTTATAGAATTCACCAATTTAGCAGATTTTGTTATAAAGGATGTTGGCCTTAAAAATAAAATTAAAACTGAAATAAGTTCCTTTGTAAAGTTTTACTAATGCATAAAATATATAATTTACTAAAAATATTCATCATCGGCTTTCATGGGCTAAGAACGCGATGTTTTTAGTTTAATATTAATCGTCGAGGTACACCCAAGTCGTTAATCAAAATTAGAGATGATATATTATATATTAAAATCAATATGGCGTTCGAAAAAAGTACGACTTTTCATTTAATGCAACTTAAGAGATTTGACTAAATGCAATCAAAAAAAATATATAAATGGCATTGTCTTATGACTTATTTAAAAGAATCATGAATTTTGCAATAAGTGGATGAATATGAACATCACAACATCACTAAAAACTGAATTTTGCAAATTTTATAAGAAGGTTTAATAATTAATAAATCGCTAATATATCCACGAATACTTAATTAATATTTTTAATTTATATTTTAGCTACATCATTGTAGAGTCCGTAAATGCAATAATTTTTGATTAAGGACTATAAATAGGATTTTGGCAATGTTTGTTTATAATATTTTAACTTAAAACGCCATAACATTGATGCCATTCGGTAAAAGTCATTCACGCGAACACATCTGTGTTTCATTAGTGCCAAGGGATATTGATACTAAATATCGTTGATGTACCATTTAAAAATTTTCGACATTTTTTTGAACATGAAAAGTAACGAGTTTGAAGAATTTCCGCTTTAAAAAAAAAAAAAAAAAATTTAATAAAAATGCCTTAAAATATTTTCTAGCGAAAAAATTTCCATAACCAGAATTAAATTACGAATTTTTTAATACCCATTTTGATTAAAAAATAATAACTTTTCACTGATCAAAATGTATGGGACCCATGATTTTTCAATCTCTAGTACAGAACTAAAGATCAATCTTAATTTTTTTTTAATAATTTTTTCGTATTAAACTAATTTCTACGCATCTTTTGAGGGGTCTCCCTACATTGAAATCTCAAAAAAAGGTTTTCCTCGGGACACACTACTGTGCAGTGTGCTATTCAAAAAATGAAATAGAAGTAATTATGGGAATTCGCATAGTGATAGTAGACTTAGAAGCGAATTTATGTTTTGAGTTCGGATCATAAAGACCTATCGAGAGTGGTTCTATAGGGTCTTAAATTTAGACATCTTGGTTATAGAATACTTTAAAAACCATTGCAATTCATTATATCTGAATCGATTTCAGAGAATTTTTTTAGTTCACGAAATATTGGGCTTCAAAGATTAATTTGACGTACTTTTGTGGATCAAATGAAAGTCTTTTGGGAAACTTAACATTTCAATATAGTATCTTATTATAGGCCTTATATAAAGGATTTTTTATAATATTTTATGCTGCAATATTTAAATAAAAACTTTTGTCACATTGAAAGGATTGTTAGCTGTCATATGATTTACATATTGGGTTCATATAATTTTGATACAAATTTTATATTAAAGTTGTAATTTACGAAAATTTTAAGTCCTTTTGGGAGAAAATTTGCTTCCCGATATCAGTCAAAATAGTTCACCATCAGCATGTTGATTTTACTTAGAAAGGGAATTTTAGTCTTAAATTAAAGTGATATGATTTTATATATAGTTAGCACATGAGATTTAAACTACTTGTGTTTATATCTACTAAAAATTTTCTCTCAAATGTCTTGAGATTTTATATGTCTATGTGCATGAACAGAAGTAAGTAAGTAAGTACTTGCAATCAGTCTTATTCATGCTAATATTTGAAATCTATTAGTATGTGCATATATTTTGTTTTATGGGTAAATGCTTGCAAGTGTGTTTGTGTATACATATATGTTAGGATTTTATATATATATATTTTTTCTAATGATTTTTAATGCTCCTTTTTAGTTTGATTTTATTGTATATGGGAGTGAACATATGACTGTATGCGTGTATTTAAATGCACATGTGTTGTTAAACACATGCATAAAGAAAAAATTGGAATTTCGTCTAGACTGGCTATATAACACCCTTCTCTTTTTTTTATTTTTGGCAAAGGATTTTTTTTTTTTGTTAGTTAACGAGTTATTTTGGTATTAAACAGTTATATTTTATTAAAATTCGTAGAGTTAGCATATTCGCTTTAGGGTCATTAATTTAACCCTAAAACATATAAAAATGTATAAAGGATTTAAGCAATAGTCCTTTAATATTAAACTTATATATATTTAAATTCCAAATAGGAAAAAAGTAAGAATGAAAACATAGTCCAACTTAAACGAAAATATATTGTTTATTTATTGTTATAAGGATTATAAGTATTTAAAAGACACGTGTAATATTATAACTAATTAGAGTTGATGCTATCCATTTGATATTATTATAAGGTGTTGCCAACATTGGGAATAACTTATTATGCCTTCAAGGTACATAAATATATAAAAGTACTTGTATTTGTATATTTTATTTCTTTGAAAAACCTTATATTTCCTACTTAAATTCAAACATATTCACACATTTATACATAAATACATACATATGTATGTGTATATATATCTTCATACATATATTTTTAGCCTAAAGTAGCTAATGGATTCTATTTAACTTTTACTGACTACTAATGGATTTTTCTTGACCCCAAATAAAATGTGAAACGTAAAAATCATTGAAAAGCAACAAAAACAAGAATCAACACAAAAATAACAATAAAAAAATAAAAACATTAAAGAAAATATTGCAAAAAAATAAAAAATAAAAATAAAAAATAAAGACCAGTAACAATACCATCATGAACCAACATTTACAACAATAAACAATGTGAAATTCTTCTTATTTTTGTTGCCTTCAAAAAGGTGAAAAATTCATTCACATAAAAAAAACTTTACTTGGTTTTCAATTTCAGTTCCATTTACACTCGCCTATTTAATTTCTTTTTCTTTTTTTCATTTACAATATTGGCTAACGTATGTATGTATGTATGTATGTATGTATGTATGTATGTATGTATGTATGTATGGGTATTTATGTAGGTACGTATGAGTTTTTATGTAATTCCCTTTTTGTATATGCGAGACTTTCATAGTTTCCAAAGTAGCAATCACTAAATTTATAAAAGGTAAATGTTATAGTTACCTTGCGTATCACTATTCTTCAATATTATATAATCTATTGAGAAATAATGAAATTATTATTAAATAGTTGTGCAGAAAATTTTCAGCCATAAAAATGTTCGTCCTTTTATTAATGTAAAACAATTTTAAACTGAAATAATTATTATTTGCTTTTGAATAGCAAGTTAATGGCAATATTTACTAAAATATATATAATTCAATTATTTTAACCTTTTTATATCCTACACTATCGTAGGTGGTATTGTACGTTTGAGCTGATGTTTATAACACCATGTGATCACCATATTAAAGTGAAGGACGATGTCCGTCCTTCCATCGGTATATTTGTCCACGTAAAACTTGTTATCAAACTACAGATAGCAATTTTAAAGATAAGCAAAGGACCTTCTATCAGATCAAGCACGAACATTATTGTTATGATCGGTTCATTATTTCACCTGGTCCTCACACAAACATCCTCCCGGAATAGAGGTTAAACCACTATAAATGCCTTAAATATTGCGATATTTTAATAAAAATCGGTATGTAGGTTCTATATAAATATTAATCTCTTAACAAATTTTATGATATGGTGTAGGCCCATAATTGACCATAGTTTCCCTTCTTCCAAAATCAATTTAATACATATGTAGGTATGAAGTTATATTTAACACAAATACGTAAAAAATTCCCGTGTTAATTTTTATGGGTTCATAATTTGTCATATCTCTTACGTCCAGGATTCATCTTAAAGATTCTCATATAAAATTTTGTATCAACATAATATAATGCTTATTTATATTTCATACAAATATACATTTTATCGTTCATAATTGACCATAAGTCCCATAAAAGACTTTTATCCAAATTTTGATGTGCATACACAATGGCGTAGGGTAAAATATAGTCGTGTTCGACCTTTTTTACTAGTTATACTCGCATGTAGTCATTGGAATGACATTTAAGGTTTTAGTTCCCTTGAAAATAATTGTGATTTCATATAAATTATGGTGTTGAATCAGATGCTATTTTTCAAGGAACTTGAAATAGGAATTTCCTATCGTCTTCCGAATAAATACAGTGTGTTTACATCAGTTATAAAAGTAAGTACATTAGTACAATTAGCATATGACAGTAACATTCTTTTGGAATCCTTTTTGTCGTTCAAAGCAGTAAAGACATTTATTTAATTGAACATTTGTTCATATGTTGTGAAGAAGATTGAGTGATTCCATGTCAAAACAGACAACAATCGAATTGTACATCTGTTATTTAAAGAAAATTCACTACAAGCATTGACCATGGAATTTCAAACCCATATATACATTTCCTTGATATATACAAAATTTTTAGCATTAAAAGTTCAAAGGTCAAAATTGGACAAAAATAGAAAACCAATTATAAATAACTGCTAAGCTATACAAAATAAAATGTTAATTTTAGTGTAATTTTTAAAACAAAGATTTTACATTTAAAATATTATATAGGAAGTTACTTTAGTTTGAAAGTTCAAAGGTCAAAATATTATTTACAAAAAATAAAACAGTATAACTCCAAAAACTACATTTTTAAAATGCTAAAAAAAATTAATTTAATATTTCTCTTTATACTTGTCCAAAATATAATTTTGAACACAAAGTTATAGGATTTATGTAGATTATATGGTGATTTCGTAAGAATTGGGTATTCCACATAATTCGATAGAAAAACGAGAAAAAAGGTGTAGTCGGACAAGCCCGACCATATTACAACCTACACCATTGCCTATGTGTGCCAAAATTCGGAAAGGAGCCAGTTATGGACCTAGACTTGTATTAAGTGAAAAATAAAAAATACTAATACATAATATTACGTCGATAATAAGATTCACATGTATTTATGCACTTTTTGGTGATTCCCGAAATTGGTCCCTATATGGGAGCTGTAGTGAATTATGGACTAATCTCCATGAAATTTTGTATTATCATTTACGCTTACAAATATGTTATTTGCGTCGAATATTAAATTGATATTAACATTTCTATGGGATTTATGCACGTTAAAGTGGACCGATCTTCATGAAATTTGGCACACGGATTTACACTTGCATAGAACTTGTTTCTGTTAAATTTCATTAAACAGATAATTTTGAGTGTTAAAACTCTATTCCGGGAGAAATATTAGGCCGATCATAAACAAAATCAATGGTATATATATAAAATTGCGACCTGTACTTTGCGTACAAGCACTACATG
>MINK01034122.1:198-15013 GCA_001735545.1 Phormia regina
GCATACGACAATTTTAAATTCTTTATAAACTATTGAAGGTATACGAAATATATGAGGTGCACAAATAGTTTTGTCCCTAACTGTATGTATATAGTCATTTTTAGTTTGTCTAGAAAAAGAAAACAATTGATTTCGTAAAATTAACTTTTGTTAGTTTCTGTTGCTACTCCCATGCCTCCTCTCAATATGATTATTTACTTTCTATCATTTGTCAAACTGTTTAATTGCTTTAGAGTCCTTTTTGCATTTAGAGAGCTCCTCCTATAAATGCCAAAGTCAAATCAATTTATTGTAATCCTGTTGATTTTTTCATTTTATCCTTCAAATGCTGGGAAAAAGAAAGGAAGGAATCCTTAGGAAAATTAATAATTAATTAAAATAGTACTAAAAGTTAAGTTGAATTAAATAAAAAATATTTTTTTGGGGGAAGCTTTATAAATTATGTCTCAAGTTAAATTCATTTTAATTTATCTTCCTAGACAATGAATTTTAAACTTCAGTTAAATCGCACTTGATTTATTTTGATAATTTTGAAGGAACTTAATAACAAAAGATTAAAGATTTTTATTAAATATTTGCCCAAAAAAATTAAATAACAATTTAACTTCTAAGAAGTTGTTTTGTAAGGAAACAGTTTTCTTAACAAAAAGCTTTTCTTATGCTTCGTATAAGTATACCTTCCTAAAATACTACTTCCTGAGCAAGTTGCTATGCTATTGTATGTTTAGTCTCTAATATTGACTTTCCATTATTTGTTGTTTACGTTTTAACGATTGAGAATGTCCTTCTTTATGCACATTGATTAAAGGATTTTTATTTCTAAAAGTCAATTGTCTTTCTAATCCCTCAATTCATTTCATTCATTCTCTATTATTTATTTCAACAAAAAGATGAGATTTAACTTTAAGTATTAATCCTGAATGCTATTATTATTTTTACTCAATAACAAACTAACTAACAACAATAAAGTAAAATAAAAGAGCAAATTTAAATCATTTTAAGAGTAATATCATCTACCACAAGTACCTACATATACTTTATTATAAATTAATAGTTAAAATTCTCTTTTTTCCAATTTGTTTAACATTTTCATGTCATGTCTTTTTTTATTTTGATTTTTTTTAATTAAGTGAAATACCAAATAATATACGAATATTTGGTTAAAAATTCACACCGAAAAAAAGTAGAAGAAAAAAAAACTTTTAATAAAATTAAAAGTTATAAATTGTTTTCATTCCAACTCATGATGCTATGCTGCTGTACAAAAGCTATAGCTGCTACATTGTTGCTATACTGTACTGACTCTACTCTACTCTCCAAAAACCAATGCATGTGGGATTTTTTGTAAACTATTGTATTGTACATGAAAATAGAGTTAAACTTATTGCATTGTGAATTGTGTATAAGCTTTCCAGGAAAACATTTTTGTAAATTACAAAAATATAAAAGTAGAAAAGATTTCTTTTTTTTTCATTTAAGTTGGTCAAGAGCAAAAGTTCAATGATCGCAGGTAACTTATGTAAAGAATAAACTGGGGGAAAAATATAACAAAAATAAAGTTGAATAAAAAGGCTTTCATTAAAAAAATAATCATTAAAATAATCATTGTAAATAATATAATTTTATTATTTATGAAATTATTGACTTTTATGAAAAAAAATATTTCTGGATTTTTATCTTGTTGTTTGATCTTAAGCCAGAAGCACTCAATTCGAAGCCAGGAACTACTCTAAATAAATAATAAATTTCATACTTGCTAGATCGTCAAGATCAGAAATAATAATTTTTCATTTAATAAAACATAATTTAAAAAACATCACTCTCTGGCAATCATAATCAAAAAAGGAGAGTATCTTATTCCTCTTTTTCGAAGTTTTATAAAAAAAGGTCACCAATGGATAAAGTTTGTCTTCGAGATTATTATATATCGCCTTTAGCACCCCATAGAAACATACTGTATAAGCTCCCAGCAGGAAAATATGTTAGTGCTTCTTCCCAACAGGCCTTTTTAAATGCCTCCGAACAAATTTTAAACACAATCCTTTGTGTCTTCTGTAAAAATTTCTTAAAGAATGCCTCGATTTTCTTTAAAAAAAATCCCGTACTAATTCTTGCTTCCATTTCATTAGATGCAAAATAGAAGGTGTCACTCACCTACTAACTTTCTCATTACAAACAGAAAAAATTGTAATAACGAGACTTACAAATCTCAAATTCATTTAGTCTTGTTTAAAGTGTTGATAAAGAAGGAAGTCCTCATGTCTTTTTTAAAATATATTTCATACTCTTGTTTAATAGCATTCAAAATATAAAAGAGAATATTTATTTATTTATTTATTTATTTATTTAAGAGTCCTTGCCATTTCGCTTCTTTTTGGAAGGGAAAAGGGAAGGCATTGCCTGCAATAACACGCCGTTTAAAAAAGAAAAAGTGTTGCAATCCGAGTGGCAGGCCTTGTAGATCCTAAATAAGCATTTTATAATTTATCTTCAGCCCTCCTATTTTCGTCTGGGCTCATGCAATATGAATGTGTTAGTAAAATTGAGAGAGCTTTTTTATGTATGTGACACACGTATAGAAAAGCCCTCTCATTTTTACTAATACATGCTTATTGCAGGATCTTATGCAGTGTGTGTATATGGGGTACTTTAAACTAAGTTCTGATCGAGATTTCTGACGAGATTACCAAGTGTTCCATTGATTGTTTATCTCCTAAATAATTATTATTTTTTCTTAACATCATTTGCTTGTAGCTTTTGGCGTACCTGTATTTTTCTTATCTCAAAGGATCTTTGTGATAGCAACTCTTTGGTCGAGATCATCATCATAACTAATAACCCACTATTTAATTGAGCTTCTTCAGATCATGTGCGAAAAACGTGAAAATTAAGAAAACTTTTTAAATTGAATTAAAACTTAAATGAGCAAATTGTATCGAAATGTTGACATAATATAGAAAGACTTGTAGTAAAGTTTGTGTTTAAAAACCATCAAACTGTTTTGGAACATAACGTGCAAGATCTTTATCCGTAAAATACATATATTTTTTTTTTGTTCCAAAAATTAATTTCTTTCATTAAAATCGTAACTCCATCGTCATAACAGGTGTCTATCGGAAAATCCTTTTTGAATGTTTACTTTATATATGGAAATATTTAATTAAAATAATGTTGATCCCAGTTTTGCGGTTTTAGAATTTAACAAATAAATTAAACAAAATAAATTATGGTATAGGGCTTGTAAGGATACCTTTGCTTTATATAGATATAAAGTGATATAAAGTAAAAATGCCATCTTTAGATTAATATAACATTTCATCGGACCATATATTTATATGATCCTTTTTGCAATATTATTGAGAATTATATAAGAAAACTGGTAAATATTTCAGACATATTTTAGGCTCAATATTTAACTCTCCATGTTCAAGAGGTAATAAAAAAAAACGAGGCTAAAAATACAAGAAAAAATGATCTGTATTCCTGTAAATCAACACAAAAACACTTCATCTCTGATAATATGAAATTTTATTGGGGGTTCTCACTAGTTAAATAATTATTAAAAAAGTCTTAATGCCGTGGAACCCAAATTTAGTTCAGATTATACTGCATGTGGAGACACCTTCATAATGGTTTTATTTAGAATAAATAACTATAAATCCTTCGATAGCTTGGATATTCGAGTGGATATTAATATTCCTTTGAAGAGTACTTTTAATCGATTTTAACATAGACCCTAGGGATTACACAGTCCAAGTGCTTCATATGAAGTGATCAATTTCCGATTGTTGAAACCTCAAACTTCAAATCTTTAAGTAATTGGACAATTCAAGTTTGTGTTTCAAAACATTCCTATATCTTTTATGTTAGAAACAATAACATGAAAAACTCTTCTGGGTCCAGACCTATGAAATTTCCAAATCTGTTTCCTGTAGGTAATTTTTCATACCACATTACTATCCCTTACACTAATATACATTTGCGCTTGTGTATGTAAAGCAAAAAAACGAGATTGAATGAACAGCTGATCAGTGTTGCCATTTTAGCCTTTTTAAGGCTAAATCAAGCCTTTTTAATTTGAATTTAGCTTTAAAAATTTTCGTTTTAGCTTCTAGCTTTTTTCCTAGCCTTTTTTGATTCTTAATATAGCGGCGCTTGATTCTAGTAGAATATTATAATTATTCTTTAAAAAAACTTTATTATCCATAGGAACAATTTATGTTAAATTTATAAATTCACTAATAAAACTTCTAGAAATACCAAGAAATAATAAATAAATATGTTTTTAATTAGACATTATATTAGCTTTTTTTCTAGCTTTATTTTTTGGGACATTTAGCCTTTTCTGACCTTTTTTTAAAGTCCAATTTAGCTTCCTTTTTCTCAAGTCCTGGCGAAACAACGCTGTATAAGCAGAATTTATATTCAAACCCGGCGAGTAAGGAAATTGCGCTACTCTATCTTAGAGAAATGTAGGCCTGACCACAGAATATTAGTTGATCGTGTTACTTTATGCATAGAGTGTGACAGACCCATGATCCAATTGAATAGTATTTCATTTTAATAAAATTATAATAACTTTTGGTATAAAATAAAAACTCTCTTATGCAAATGATACAACAACTGACACCGAATACGTTCCTTTTTTTAACACCATTTTTTAAAGAATCTTAAGCAGTCTCAATGCTATTGTCTATTGGCACTACATGCCATCTTACACCTTTAAGCTTGTAATAGTGAACCATGACCTTTATCAGTCACACTAACGGTGTTACCTATGACATTTGTAATTACACTTGGATGATATTTGTATTCTGAGTGACATGTACTGTCACTCGAAAAAAACACTTTTATTTTGAAACTTTCGAAAAAAGTTCTAATAATAATATATACCATTGATCGGCTCAAAGAGAGGACGTAAAACTGGAATATATGTATGTGTTTGGATCTTAAATTGTTATTTTATAATGTTTTTTAATTATGATTTTTGAAACAGAGGTTAAATGAAAATCCTTTTAATTTAATTCTCAAAAAATTTCTTTCAAATTTTATTTAAGGATTTAAGTGTCACATTTTTTAAATGGCACACTTTTATTCTTTTAAAACTAATTTCAATTATAGTGCATTTTGTTGTCCAAGAAAAATGTTATTGAATATTTCTAATTCCTTGCAAAATTAAATTAAAAGAAAACAACCAAATGAATCTATTTCCTACACTTTAAAAACCTTTATTATATTAAAAAATATTTTTCTACTTTAAAAAAAATATTAAACTAAATTGTGGTTATAGAAAAAATTTTTGGCAGCATTTTGCCAACAATTCTTTTTTGTTTTCTGCTCTTTCAACTATTATTTGTGTAATAGAAGAATTTTCACCTCTTTTTGTTGCTGCTTGTGCTCTTCGTGTTGTTTTTGATTTTGTTGTTGTTGTTGTTGAAAATGAAAATGTAAATTTTATTTTCAAACTGTCAGGCATTGTGCTGCTAAATGCAGCTCTGTTGTTTTCAGGGATTTTTGTTGGTGTTGCTGTTGTTGATGCTTTTGTTAGTGTTGGTATTCGGTTATTTGGTTTCTGGCAATCTATGCCAATTGTGATTTTATGGTCAATTTATAGCATACAATAGAATAATTTTCTACTGCTGCAGTAATACTTGAAATGAAACTGCAAAATGATATTTTGATATTTTTTCATTGTAATATTTCTTTTTATATTTAAAGTTTTATTTTTTCTGTTCTGTTTTATTGTTGTTGCTGATGATGTTTTGTAGTTCTTGGAGGGAAGTGGTGCTGATTGTTGTGATGCTACATGTATATACATATATATAGTATGTACATATATACATACATATGTATGTGTAGTAGTCAAAGCAATAATAATAATTGTAGCAAGTACTTAAAAAAATTCACTCATACTCTTTTGAATATTTTAAACTTCATTATGCTAGGGAGTATAAGAGACAAAGCCAGTCAGACAGACATACATACGAATGGAAAGACAAATAAACATACAGTAGGGACAAAAATGCTGCAATACTCGAACTTAAACTTAATTTCTTTATATTTTTTCATTATGTTTATGTATATGAATGGTTGTTAGTGGTTATTGTTGTTGTTTTCTAGTTAAATTTTAAATTTAACATTTGTACATACGTATCTATGTACATAGTCTTGGATATGAATATGTGATGAACAACATAATAACAACATGACAAAAAAATATTTATGTGAACATAAAATGGTACATGATTTTTAAGTGATGTCGTCGTAGACTCTAAAAAAACTCTGTGTAATATAATTTACTTCTTGAAAGTGATGTCAACTTCAAATTTATGAAAACATAAAAAGTTTATTAAATTTTAAAGGGATTCACTTAAAGTAAATTACTTGTAAACTTAATAAACTTTTTTTAAAATTAAGAAAAATAAAGAGTTGCATTAATATTTTTTTTATTACTTAACACATATTTTGAAATAAAATAATATTTGTATTATAATTTCTATTTAAATAATTTGTGTACCATTCTTATAATAGAATTGCATTTTTAATATATTTCATTATTTAAAATGTGTTTTATATAATTTTGTTTTATGAAAATGCAACATTAATCCATTTCTTTTGCCCTTTAAAAACGAGTTGACATCACTGTTCTCTTAATATGAACATATGACACTCATTTACAGTTATACAAATAATTTTTTTTTACAATACTACTTTAAACATTAACACACTCTCTCATGCCAGTATTCATACAAACTTTATTGTTGTCATCTCACAAACAAACAAATAAACAGACAAACAAACAAATAAAAAACCTCAAAAGCCAAAAAGAGGGTTGTTGACGAATTTCTTATAAACATTTGCAAAAATAACAACAAAACAAAAATAACAGTACAAAAAAAAAAAAAAAAAATTTTTTAAGGGAAAAAAAAAAAAAAAAAAAAAAAAAAAAAAAAAAAAAAAAAAAAAAAAATGTTTTAAGGAAAACAATAAACAAGGACAAAGACAATGTTTTCAGGATATTTTGATGTATATATACAAGAGAGTTGCCAAGCGTTGTGTGTTTGTCAGTTTTTTTTTTTTCTTTTTTGGAAAGAGAGTGCAGATACTTGAAGTAGAATTATTGACAGGAAAAGGATCTTTGTAAACAAATTTCTACATATTGACAAGGTCTTGTAATATGAAAAATAAATTTAATATAAAAATAAAGAAAAGAACAATTTTATTTATAAAATAAAATAAACTTGAAGAAGAGCCTCTTGAAAAAAAAAAAAAAATAATAATTTTTTTTTAGTATTACAAAAAAAAAAGTAATAAAAAAAAAAAAAAATAATAATAAATAAATTATTTTCTATTTGTTTTGTCTTTAAATAATAAAAATTTAATATATTTATAAATAAACGCGTGGAACTTACAACATGTATTGTAGTAGTTTCGCTGTTTCTGATAACTTTAGACATTTATAAAAATTTAAATACATCCAGCAAAGAGACTTCAATTAAATCCAGTGTTGCCGATTTCTGTGCAATTATTCAAAAATGGTACAATTTTAAATTGATTGAATAATTTTTGGACAAAGAAATATCTGTGTAATTTTTGTGTAATTTCAATGGAACTTCATTTCATAAATAAATATATTAACTGTTAATAAAAAGTCATGCCTATTTTTATACAAAATTGATCTAATTTAGACTGTGGAAATGAAAATATGAATTTTCGAAAAAGTAAGGCTGAAAAATACAGTGGTATTGTAACAGGAGTAGAATAAAATGTGTAACTTGTGATTTTCATGATTTATAGCAAATGCTTTAAAAATTTCTAAGAAGATTAACTCCTTTATTTCCTAAATCCCTTCATATCACCTTGAAAAAATTTCCATACAAATTTTTGAAAAACAAAAACAATTTACATGAAAGTTTTGAGGGCAACTGTTTTACAAAATAAGGCCCTAAAATTTCACAACGCTTTTGGCATCAGTTACTTTAACATCGTCTTATTAACTAATTATGAGGTTATTATTAGATTATTAGAAGTTTAAAAAAAGTTAGAAGTTAAAAACTGCAGTGACAACATACTTTTAAAATCAACGCTTTTATAGTTGTTTTTTTTAGTGCTTTTTTGCTGTCATATTTATATTTTAGAGATCATAGAGCTAAAACAAAATAAAATCTATTTTTTATATTTTTTTTTAATGAAAATAAATAAATTTTTAAAATGTTTATATTTTTGTGTAATGCTTTTAATTTTGCATTATTTAAAAGCTTTGATTGTATAATATGAACTATCGACTCCGGCAACACTGATTAAATCCATCATATTAACCCTGGAAGATCCTCGTTAGTCGTTTCGACTAACAATAATGCTATTTTGAGTGATATTTCTTTATTAGTTGAATATTTCTTTGAGAATTTTGGCATAACACCTGCCGTAAATAAGATCTTGAAATGTCCAGACATATGTTGTTGTTACCGGTCTGGAAGTTAGATTTTTAAGCAACCATGTTAGTCGTAACGACTAACGAAGCACTTAGTGTGACTTTTTGAACTTTTAGCGATAAAGTAATTTAGCAAATGAAATAATGCAATGTATTTAATATTTGTTCCTGAAGTGTGAAATATATTTTTTGGGTAATAAGTACATTTTTTTTTGGCCACATTACACAATGATGATTAGAGAGCACTATTTTCTAAATCAAATAGAAAAGGCATGCTGAAGACTGAACAAAGTCATATTATGAAGTACTAACGATTATAGATCGACTTCATCTTATGAGTTCTATAATAAAAGCAAAGGACGCGATTGATAATTTTGATCAAATATGCAGTGAAATATCTCACTAAATAAAGACTTATCGGCGCTTCTGCATCAATCTAAAGATCAATTATATTAATAGTTTATTCAAAAAATATGTCAAGAACCATTTTTTTATAAAATATCTTTAAAAACTGCATAAGGGTCTAATTTAGATCTATGTTGTTTACATAACTAACACAAAGGGTACCTATGTAACACCATCTCTGGAAAAGTACAAATATTGAGGTATTTTCAGTTTTTGCTGAATATTTTGAAAATAACGGAAAGTATTTAGGAATTTTTGCTGTTATTTTATTAAAATTAATTCATCAATCAAAAATCAATTGTTTCACTTTTCATTTTAATAAAAAGTTTTGCAATATTGTTAGTAAAAGTTAGTGTTAGTCGTTTCGACTAACGAAGCCCTCAAAAGGGTAAAAATATCGAAGCGCTTCCAGGGTTAAGGTCTTTAGGACAAAAGAAATGTAACGGTTATTATAGGAACATGCTCCTTCCCCTACATAAAAGTAGATTTATACGCAGAAAAATGTCAACAGCGGCTTTAATTACGAAATTTGTGATATTAATTAATTATTAATTGATTTTGCTCTAATCATCAAAATGATAATCTTAATAACTATAATAATTGATTTTATTATTACTATTTTTTCTTATATAGACATAATGAACTGAAAATTTTTAAATTTTTTTTTTTAATTTATTTTATTTCTATATTTTTATAGACAAATCTTTAATTTATCTTTAAAATTTTTCCAAGTACTGGCAATTTATTTAAATTTAAATCAATTAGAAAATTAATTATATTAATAAATAATATAATAATTTTTTTTTTTTTTTACATTTTTGTTTTTACATTAATTTTTATTGGACAAAAACTATAAGACCCACAAAGTCCCATTAACTTAATAGCTCTTCTATTAATTTCTGAAAGATATGATCATCATTATGACGGCCGTAAGTAATTCCATTACTTTGGGGATCTAGTGATTTGTCTTTGACCTCATTTACATTCTGGGTAATGACATTATTAACCCTTTAATGTGCAACTTTCTTAACGAAACAATTTATTGAACGATTTTTTTATACAACATTGATATTAAAATTTTGTAATAATTATTTTTTTTAAATGTTTATTAAAATTAAAAAAAAAATTATATTCAAACTAGAAAGCCAAATAATTCCTAGCAATCAGTTGGCAAGAGCGCAGATTTAGCAATCCGAAGGTCGCTGGCTCAACCCCTTTCTGATGTCATTAGGTTTTTTTTTAATAAAATGTCTAAAAATAATTCATTCGATGACATTAATGAAAAGTTATAAAATAAAATAAATTAAAATAAAGTAAATTAAAATAAAATAAATTAAAATAAATTAAAATAAAATATATTTTTATCAAATTTTTGATATATTATTCGACACTGAACCTATCCTATAGGATCAGTGCTGTAGCCAAACGGGCTAATTAGTCACCTCCAATGACAAACCCATGTAAAAGTGACATGTTCTCATAAAAAGCTCCGGAACTGGAACCGGTCATTAGCCCTGTCATGTGACTAGTATTAAACTCTTTAGTCTAGGCTAGTTATTGAGAAAAGAGTTAAAGGAAAAAAAGCACTCTGAAGACCGGGATGGAAAATGGGAGCTTAATTCAAAGAAAACTGATAAATACCAATATTGTAAACATGTAAATAATTTGGTTTTAAATAGACCAATATGTACATTTTTTTAATTTTACGATTTCTTTAGAGAGACAAAAAGGCAGTCTTTAAAATTATAAGATTAAATGTATTGACTTCATTTTTTAAAAGATAATTTTGTTATTTAACTAATTACAATATATAATACATCGTTCAAATATATTACTTACTTGACTAAGTTCTTCAAAAAAGAGGTTAAGGCTGGGCCCTCCTCTATAAACCACCGATAATATTATTCTTAATCTAACAATTTTCAAAATAATAATAATGAAATAATTCAAATATTAGGAAAAAAAAAATAATTTTTAAATACTTCATATATAATAAAACATATGTATTTGATGGTTACATTTTAAAATTTTGTTTTAAGAAACTTTATTTTCAATAAATAGTTATTAGTTCTTATAAATTCCTCTATGTGATTATGAATCTACATAGAAATTCCTTTAAAAGCTTGTAAAATTAACTTTAAAGTTTATGTTTTTTTTGTCACTTGGCAATATTTCTTAAAACTGCCTACAGTCTAGCTGCCGTCCTGTCTTCCTGCCTTCCTTTAAAAATGATTCTTAAAGGTTTTTTTAGGAACATAATTTCAACCCTCTATCTATCTAACCATATGTTGTTTTGCATGCATGCAGTTGCTATAAACCATGATTTTGCTTTTGGATTTTTTTTTACTTTCTGCTAGTCTTCTTCTTTTTTTCCATTACTTTTTTTTTTGTTTTTTTTTGGTATATTTCTGGGGAAAAAGGTTTGAGCATGTCTGGGGTGTTAATGAAAATATGTTGCATAAAATTTATGAATGAACTACAGGGAAATGAAAGATTTTTGTACAAATCCTTATATATGTGAGAGCATAAATGTATGTGTGTGTATATGTTTAAGTGTATAATTCACACAAAAAAAAAAAAAAAAGAAACCCCTAAAAACAAGAAACAACAGCCGTAGCAGCAGCATTCCTCTAGATGGGATTTTGAAGTAATTTGTTTGAATATAGAAAAGTTACAGCAAGACTATGTAAGATGTAAGAGAAAGAATGACAAAAAAAAAAAAAAGAGTTTTGTATGAAAGTGTGTATGCTGTTATAATTTTTTACAATTTGTATGTTCATGTTGCTTACTTGCTGTATCTATCTATCTATTTGCTGTGAATATTTATGCTCTAAATTCTTAAGTAAAATTTCAATATTTTGTTGCTGTTTTATTATTATGGCTTGATAATGGAATTTTATGTACGTTACAAACAAAATTTTCTTGTAGTTAGATTGTCTTGAAACGAACAAAATAAATAAAATAAAAGAAAGCAAGAAAGAACAATTTTTGAAATTTTACAGTCACTTAGTTTTACTGGATGATTGTCAATTTTTGTTGCATATTTTTAGGAACAAGTTTTACAGCTACATTTTTATTTTACTTGTTTTATTTTATTATAATTCTTATTTAATTTTTATTAAATATTAGGCAAGTCATTTCTTATAATTGTAATTCACTTTAAATTAGTGCAAAATTAATTGCAAAATGAGTTGCATGGATTTTATGTGGATGTGTGTAAAAATTATTTAATGAGTAAAAAAAATTGATAATTTTTTAAAAGGAAGATTTTAAATACTATTAGATAAAATAAGAGGAATGAAAATTTGTTTGGGGATATTTGTTTAGATGAACCATTGTGAATCTTGAGCAGGCACGGATTCACGGGGAGGGAAAAAGGGAAATTTCCCTTCCCAAAATTAAAATGTTTAATCAAAAATCTGCACTAAATCATACAGTTTAAGGAAATAGTTAAAAAAAAATCATTCGATTTTCCTCCCCCAAAAGTTTGAGCTTGGGTCCGCGCCTGATCTTGAGTGATTTAAAAGATTTAAAGTTTATGATTTTGTTAAGCTGGTGGGCTACTTATTGCCAAAAGTAAAAATTGTTTTAAGAATCCTAAGGATTAGATCAAGTATATATATCTAGATGTTTAAAAACATTTGGATTTTCGATATATAATCCGATTGGCTTCAAGGCTACGCGCCACGTCTGGCGAAATTTTCTAATTCATATGCCTGCGCCTGTTTCATTTGCTCAAAACAACTTAAAATCAGCAGCCAAATGTTTTAAATTTGTATTAAAATTTAACAAAAACATATATTTCTATTATTGCAGTTGCTCCATCTATTATAATTATAATTTTAAAAATCAAATAATAATTAATAAAAAATAAATGACAAACTCCTCACTACTATTTGAATTATTTACCAGGGCGGCACCATGTAAACCCCAGCCGCCGAATTGTAAAGTGCGGCGCCGCCACCGCCGATAATTTTTTATCGGCTTCTTTTGGTTTCATATAAAATCATAGCAAAAGGCTATAATTCGAATTAAAGTCAAGGGTATTTGAAACGTAATTTTTCATATCTGAAATGAGGCTTTAAGATCTTAAAACGATTTCGTTTCTATTACTATAATCTGAAGAATAAAGATCTTAAGTGTAAGAATAAAGATGGAAAATTTTCAATGAACACGAATATCTACGTCGCCAATTCATTTAGAGGAAAACAAAAGGTGTTAATTACAATAAGCTATTGAAAACGAAGGCAGCTTTCATATATACCTAACGGCGGGTCCATAGGGTCCCAAAGTTGGACACCACAAACTTGTTTTTTTTTATAGATCTCTACCAGTAGAAACCTATCATGTAAAAATCATTGAAATCAATTCAGATATAATAAATCAGGATTGTTTTTAAAAATTTTCATACCTGAGGTGTCTAACTTTGGAATCTTGTGGAGCCGCCAACTGTAGGTCTCAGAATCTTGTGTAGGTCTCAGCATTATCGGTAGGTTCGGAATTTTCAGAATTATTTCAATTGTATTTTTTGAATGGGAAACTGTGATATTAAAATTTATACCAAAAATTCAAATTTGCGTCCCCGATTCGACGAAGTATAGTCTTGCACGGTTAAGTCTATGTTAATCGATAAAAACAGCGGTTGCCTCATAAGTTATACCATACATTAGGGTCGGCGCGCTAACGACTTTGAGTCAATTAGCTTCTTACTTTCGGGTAAATAATTTGTATCTCTAAAACTACCTATCGGATCTAATTGAAATGAATAAGAGAGTTGTAGAGGAGGACCTAAGCTTTAAGAACAAATAATCTTGTAATCACCCTGTGTTAATATAATATAAGCTAATAAATGTCAACTTTACAATCTCGAATATGTAAAAGTTTCAAAACTTCTACAAATCATGAACTTTTGCAAAATGTTAATTCTTTCTCAAAATAGAGAACTTAAAAAAAACGTGTAATACTTTTTAGCAGCCTTTGACTTTATTAAACAATTTTGTAGCTTAAATATTTTTACTAATTAGATTAATTTAATTTAATATTTAATTGAACATTACACATATATTTTCCGATTATAATCCATGCCAAACAGTTTTAACATTTAAATAAAAATTTCAAAAATTTTTATATTTAGATCTTGGGAAAATGTCATGATAATTCTAACAAAAAAAAAAAAAAAAAAAAAAAAAAAAATGGGTGTCAACTGAAAGTGAGATTAATTAGAAAACAAATAAAAATACAAAACATATTATATGATAATTTCATTGCAAAATTATCATTTAAACTACAGCATCATTATCTTTTTTTATTGTAAATATGTTTTTATTTCCATCATTGCTCCCCTTACATAATATCATATGAATTCCTAAATCTTTGTACCAACCAAAATGTTCTTAAAACACCATGAATATTTAGCAAATTTAGAAAAAAAAACTTTAATATTCACATAAATTCAAAATGTTTAGATTATGAAGAAGATGATGATGATTTTTGTTTATTTCTTTCCTTTTCTACAGCTCATTTATAAACATGTCACGTGAATTGAGTGTTGGCGTTTTGTATTATTATTTACTATGTGCCATATTGTAGTTGTTTTTGTTATTATTCTAAAGTTGTTGTTCAACATTTGGTTGCTGTGTGTTGAGGATTTAACATATTCCAGGGATACATAAATAAATTTATTTTTATTTACACTAAATGTAAAGTTTAGTTTTTATTTTTCATTTTTTTGGAGGATATTTGTTGTAACGTATGAAGAAAGATTGAAAAGTATTTTTGACAAAAAATATCTGCAAAAAAGAATTTAACGAAATTTTCTATAAAGACAGATTTTAACGAAATTTTCTAATAAAGTAATGTAACGAAAATTTTCTAATAAAGAAATTTACGAAGATTTTTTAATCAAAAAATTTAACGAAAATTTTTTAATAAAAACGAGAGAAGAAGGTATAGTCGGTCAAGACCGACCATATGATACCC
>MINK01034176.1:0-10705 GCA_001735545.1 Phormia regina
TTGTCTCAACTGTGATGAGCTTTGAGTATTAGCAATATTTTATTAATGATGTGTGCGTGTGTGTGTTAAACTTTATTTTTGATATTGAGCATCCAATAATAATAAAAAAAAATTCATACAAAAACAATTAAAGAGTGTTTGCTTAACGTATGAGTTACTCTTTGGTTTAAGCTTCTCATTTATTTATTTTTTTATATAAATAATATTGTTGTTGTATTTTTAATCCCCTTTTTTTAAAAGTTATTGTTACGCTTTTAATTTGCAGCTTTTTTAGGTTAAAAATCAAATCAAATGCTAATAAACTAAACAGAAAGCTTTAGATTTTTTACACCCTTTCAGCATCAACTGATATTGACTTCATTCATGAATATTTTTTGATATTTTTTCGAAAATAAAAAAAAAATTTTTTTGAATGTTGCCATTATTCCTAGGTACTTTTTTTAAATTAATATTATTACAAATTAAAATATTTTTGTATTAAAAAGTTTTAATTTTCAAAAAAGTACTTAAAAATATATTTTAGAATTTTTTAAAAATATGTTTGGAAAATAAAAGTAAATTTTCAAAAATGTACTAATTTTGAAAAAATCTGAAGTACTAGTTTTTTTCAAAATAAATTTTCACGAAAAGTAAATCCTTAAATCGTCGTTTCAAAGCGTGTAGATTTCTAAAAAGTACAGATTATATTAAAAGTCTCAAAATCAATTTAATTTGTTTATTAAGTTGGTAGGTACTTTTTGGACTTTTTATTTTTTCTAAAAAATCTTTGAAAATCTTCTCCAAATTAGTACTTTTTTTAATGTGTTTTTTTTTTAATAAAAATTTTTTTCTTCATTTTAAAATTTGTATTTTTTATATTTGCTATAACTTTTTGCTAATTCTTATAAAAAATAAAAATTTGAAAAAGATTTTAAAAAAGAACAAATATAAAAAGTACCAGAAGTACCGAAAGTCACTATCAAAATTAATTATATATTTTTTTTTAACTGGTACTTATTGCACTTTTTTATTAATTAAGTTGAAAATTTGTTTAAAAAATTTTTATTTTTGGAAATATTTTGAAAATAAGTACTTTAACAAATATTTTATAAAAATAAGTACTTTATCAAATATTAGTGCTTTTTTGAAAATAAATATTTCATAGATACTAATTTTAAAAAAATGTACTTTTTGGAAAACTGGAGTTTTTTTCATCTGTTTTATTGGAAAATATTTTAAAAGTACTTTTTTTTTGAAAAAGTTAATTTGTTTAGGAACTTGTTGTTTTTGCAAATATTTTAATAATGTTATTTTTTTTTTCTTAACTATATATTTTTGGCAATACTTTTTATGAAAGTTAATATTTTATTAAATAGTAGTATTTTTTTTAAGTACATTTCTAAAAAACAAAAATGTTCTTTAAATAAAAACTAGTAGGTACTAATTTAAATAAAGTAGTTTTTGGAAAACTGGAGCTCTTTCATCTGTTTTATTGTTTTAATATTTAAATTTTTCTAAAAATTCTAAAACTTCAGCAAAAACTTGGTAATGGTATGCAGTTACGTATGCAGTTACTTTTCAATGATAACAACATACTATCTGCATTACATGAAAGTATATTAGTAAGTACTTACTTTTAACCTGATAATGTAAACAATTAATTGAGATCAGATTTTGGAAATATTATTTTTTTTTATCAATCTTTTCATTTAAATTACAAAAATGATATATATTTTTAGAGTCAGAGTCAAACATGAAAATACATTAATTACTTGTATTTCTATGACGAATGAATATTTAATTTCGACAATTTAGTTTTAAATTACAATCTTTAATTTACATATATGTTTTCAATGAATTTAAATAAAAAATATATCAGCTATTTATTATACCATATTTCAGTAGTTATTTATAACCGATAATGTAATTAGTTACTATTCATTTGGCTAATAATGACTTCTGCAATACTCTGAAATTAATAAATGATTGAATAGCTTCAAAGTAATTAGTTCTTATAAAAACATCTAATGACTTGAAATGCCTACCAGTAATAATAAATAGTAAGTAGTTGCCTCTAATGATATCTGCGTGATAAAATAATGAGTTATTCATCTAATGTGTATGTAGTGAAGAGTCATTAAAGTTTATGATGGGACTCTATAAAAAATTAAATTGATAACAATTTAAAATTTTGTTCCTTTATTTTTTAAATTTGTACTTTTTCGTCAGAAAATTTTAAAAATTCTTACTTATTTAATATTATCAATTATGAAAATATGGAAATATAATATCGAAAGAGTATTTTCATTATAAAAATAAGAAACTTTTGATATTAAAACCCAGGAACGGATCCAGTTTAAACTGTTGGGGAAGGAAAATTAGAGTTTTTTTTAACTAGTTACTTAAATCATATGATTTAGTAAAAATTTTTCATTAAGCGTTTTAATTTGGGAAGAAAAATTTCCACTATATACTCAGACCCAGTACCCAGAATATATATTTATACACGGAATGATACACCCAATATACCAACCTTTTTTATGATACTTTTTTTATTTGCTTTATTAGAGGTATTTTTTTAATTAGTATTTTTTAAACTGGAAACTTTTTTTCAGAAATTTTTATACATTTTTGAATTTATTTATTTTGATTTTTATTTATTCTTTTTTTATCCTTTTTTTTTTTGAAAATGAAAATTTGTTTCAAAAATCACACATTTTGAGAATTTTTAAGCAGACTTCTCAACTGATATCTAATAGCTTAATTAATATCATTTTCTTTTCTAACTAAAATGTTGCATTTTTTCTGCCCTCTGCTATAGCTACACAAAGCAGAGGGCAACATTTTAAACAGAAAAGAAAACGCTATAAACCACATAATAATATTTTATATTTTTCAAAATACCAGATTACTTAAACCCCTTATCTTATATGTATCTATTTATATAAATCAAAGTCTTATGCCCAGAATATAGCTCCAACATTCTCCAATTTTTACAAATATAAACGAATGGAGAAATGGAGCAGAAATATAAGGATATATTCAGTCATATCCTCAATATGTAAAGGTACAAATTTAGACAGGTGGACGGTCATCATTATATTGATTCATAAAGTGATGCTAAGCCGATTGGTACTAATTACGGAGGAATTTAGATTATTATTTTTGTAGTCTATAAATATTATTGAAATTATTTCTGAATACAACATTTATTCTATAGAATTGTAATTACACCATCAGTAATTTTGCCTGAATCCTATTTTAACACTTCAAGGGTTATTGTACTCTGCATCTCTTAATGATCTTTATCAAAATGCAAAATTTACTTATTATTACTTTTAAACTAATGTACAATAAAGATCCAAAAATTAAATATTTACATTAAAATTTCCAAAAATTTTCAGAAAAGTTTTTTCTTTATAATGAAAAATTTAATGCAATAAAGAGCTAAATAATTTTATAATAAATTAAATAAAATAAATGCCTTTTAAAGAAAGTAACCAAAGACATAAAATATTTTTAAAACTTCTCATTCCAAATTAAGAATTTTCTTATTTAAAATAAAAAAAAACTAAATAGGGAAATAATGATAAAATCAAATAACATTTAAATTTAATTATGAAATTTCTTAAAAATATTTTCAAAAATTTGTTTATAATGAAAGTGAATTATAAAATAGTAGGAGGTCTAAGTTATCTACTACTAAATCATTATGCTCTTTAAAATCAAAATATTTCTCTTTATATCTTATAGCTCTATAGCACATAAATTGATCATATTTGCCCCCTCACTTAAATAACAAAAAAATATATAAAAAAAAAGATATCATTGGCAAGATGTCGATAAAAAAAGATACAAAACAAAAGCTCTCTAATAAATATATAGACACTAAGAGATGGCGGGATAATCTTGTCTCAATCTTTATAGAGATGATTAAATAAATTTAAATTAAACAATTTATAAGCAATTTGTTGAATTTGATTTAAATTATAAAAAAAATGAAATAAAAAAAATGTAAGTTGTTTATTGTCTAAAACATAAATTATGTTGCAGCATATTTTTATGTGATAATTATATTTAAATGACATTATATGAATATGAATATGAATAATATAATCTAATATGTATCTAGATATACTACTGCCCACATAAATATGTTAGTTATAGTTTTCATAATAATATAATTTTTGATTTGTTTTGTAAAAGTAAATTATTAATTAGACCTCAAATACAAATAAATATTCGATTTTAGTTTTTGGTGTAAAATATTATTTATATATGTGTATGTATCTATGTATGTATATGTGTTAGAGTATAAGTTTTACTTACAATTTAACAAATATTCCATTTAACAATGAAGATCGACAGATCCGGTCTATTTATATAGAAGAATAATTTTAATTTTATTTGTGTAAGTATGAGTTCGTATGCATGAGTGTGAGTGTAAATTCTATAAAGCATTAAATATTTTTTAAGGCCACCTGTTGAGGATTTAAACAGAACTATCACAACAATAAATTTATAAAAATAACAAAATAATATAATTTCTAAATATTAAATATTATTATAACACACACACACTCTCTCAAAAATAATATTATTTAATTCCAAGTCCATCTACAACTACAAAATAAAAAACCAACTCTTGTTATGTTATTGTCACACAAGTTTCCTTAGGAAAAATGACCAATTGAAAAACTTTGTGTTAAATTTTTTGCCTGCTGGTGGGAATCATTATTTCCATTTCAAAATTATTTTGATAAAAAGCTTTTTTTTTTGTAAAATTTTATAGCTCGTGTTTGTGTGTTTTTTTTTCTAAATACATTTTGTAGGAATTAGTTACTTTAGGTTTTAATTTTTGCCATCTGATATGATTGCGGCATATAATCGTGTCAATTATTTATGAAAAAGCGAGAAAAAAGGGGCTGCAAAATGTTGATTATAGTTTTTTATTAAAACGAGGGATGTAAGGTGTCATGTCACGTATGTTTTAAATTCCAATACAAGTATAAATATTTCAAATAAAAAAAATTTTATAACCCGGAAATGCATAACAATCTACAAAAAAAAAAAGATGAAATTTGAACTAGATATTTTTTTTTGTAATTTTTAAATAAATTAATGTGTTTGTGCTAAATGTAAATAAATTATGTTAAGTTTAATATTTTTAAATGTTTTTAAATAAACACATTTTCAAGCGACATAAATCCTTTAAAATATTTTCCTGGAAATTTTATTAAAACAAAAATACAAGTTTAAAACATTTATTTCAAATATCAAAATCTTAAAATATTTATAAAAAACTATTTATTTAACTTAACTTAATAAGCTCAAGCTTTAATAAATTTTGTAATCAATTATGAACTGATCTTCACTAACTTTAGAAGAGTGATCTCTGTTAAGAGAACTATATGTAAATAGTTAAAGTTAAAATTATTCAAATATGGATTTTGTTGAAAAGGTCATCATCAATAGTGATTAAGTTTTTAATAAACTTTTTTTAAATTATCCATCCATCATTGTGCTTTAAAGAGGAACTGAAATATTTAAAAGGATTATTATTTAAGAATTTTAAGAAAAATTTGCTGATGTATCTTTTAATGTTTTAAAGAGGAAATAAGGTCACAGGAGATCTTAGCTGGTCTGAGTTCAGGAAGTGAATTTTTAACAGGAAATCGATTTTTCAAAATAGATCTTTATAAAAAAATTAAATAAATAAAAATTTCCAATTTTAAATTAAAAAAATTAACAAAAAATTAGTGAATAACTAAAAATATTTATTTTTTTTTTCTAAAACGCTTGTTTGAAAAAAAATATTTTTCAAAAAAATAATAGTAATTTTAAATTTTAAAAATTTTAATTTTAAAAATTTTTTTATGTAAAAAAAATCACCAACGACAATTCACTTCACAATTTTATAACATTTATTTTATATATGGGAGTGTACAAAATTTCACTGTTGTATATGCATTTTTTAAAAGTTATTTGCTGAAAAGTTTCAACTCAAGACTTTCTTGTTTTTTAACCGATTTTTCCATTTTCAATACTAAACAAATCTTACATAAGATAAATATTTAACCCAAAATTTCTTCCTGTTAGCTGCTCTCCCCGAGCCATATTCTGATTTCAACAGACAGACAGGAAATAAATTATTTATATTAAAATGATTAAATTATTTTTGTGTGCATAATTTTCTTTTTTGACAGTAAGTATAAAAAATCACTATAAATGGATTTTTCATAAGGAAATAAAATATTCACTTTTTAAAAAAATATTGCCGATGTATTTTTCAAATGATTTTTTTTTATTAAAATATATTTATCAATACTTTACAAAAAATGATTATAAAGAAATGACTCCACAGTTGGTAGATTCATGTAGGTATATTAAAGGTCCCGAAATGAAAAGTATTGACGATCCCACCTCAAATAAAAATTTACTTCATTCTAATATACCAATTCTCAAAATTTTCGTCCTGTCGTTATCCTTTCGCAAGCTAAAATAAAATGAAAAAATTTCCTTTTTCATGTTTTTCGGCATTAATTTCATATTTCTTCCATGGGAACAACATGAAAATTTCGTATCGTAAGACATGTCTTTAGAAGGCGCATTTAATGATGTAACTAACATTTCGAATTACGTCAATATTTGTCTGAAATTTTGAAATTTTCTACAAAAAATTTTTGATGTTCGAATTTTTTACAGAAAATATAAGAAGAAACAAAGCAAAAATAATCCAATATAATCCTTTAATATATATACCGAAATAGTTTTCTTCATTTTCATTAAAAATTCATTCAAAAAAAAATTATCATTAACAATATATTAAAACAAATTTAAAATTAAATAAAACTTATGAATTAAATTTCCAATAAAATTCAATCAACTATGTTATTGTTTAACAAAATTTTAATTTGTATAACGAAATATTATTCATTATCTTATATATTGCAAGTAGTACAACTTATTAGGTTTAAATATTTGACGTTAAAAGAGGCTTTAGTTTATATTCGTTCATTTCTGGCGTTGCCAGGTAAATGTTTAGGTTGTACATTGCATCAAGGTTGTCGTCTACACTACATTATTTGTGCTAATTGTAGACTTTGCTTAAAAAGTGCTACCAAGTTGTTATTACTATTTAACAATAAATAATTTATTTCTTATGAAATGTTTGTAATTTGTTTTAAAAATATTTTAAATCAACAGAATAGTTTTTTGTTTTCCTATTTAATATAAAATTAATTACGTTTCTTATAATTTTTTCATACAAATATTGTTGTTGGTTTTATTTATTCTCTGAAGAGATTACGTTTTTTTCTGTGACAATTATCGGTTTAGATCTAAACTAATTATCGATTTGTTGGCACTATTTATAGAACTATCTATTTATTATTAGGCACTACTACACCAAAACCATCGCTAAATTCAAGATAATTGAGATAAAAAACTAAAAATGGTTTAAATTTGAAAATGATCTTGGAGATTATTTTTAGAATGAATATCTTTTAATTTCAAATCAAACTTACTTTTATTTACACATAATATTTTTGAAAACATAATAAACATTTGTCTATTATACAAATTTTATTTTAAACTTTATTTTAACAATTTTCCTGATCAAAAATATAGTCATATTAATCCATCCTTAATTTTTAATACTTCAATGATTTAGTTTTTAATTTTATACTTAAAAGCTGTCAATTAATTGCATTTTATTTTAGCTTAATTTCAAAAAAAAATAAAAGTTAAAAAATCATTTATACGCACGAGCGCACTTCAAGTACTTAATAAACAACCCCCAGAGTACAGTTGTGATCTGTGAACTACATAGCACCGTTACCTGTATGTCAATTTGTTTTGATGATTTCTATAACTAGCTAACTGTCAGTGTGTGCGTCCGTCTGTCCATCTATCTGCCTGCATTTTAAAGGCCATCAAAAATATATTTCTATAGTGTTTATGAGGTCTAGTTAGTGTCAACAATTGGATTCAAATTTTCTTTACACTTCATTGTTTAAATTTTTGCTGCTCTATAAAAATGTTTAATGATTTTTGCTATTTTTCTCTTTTTTTGAACTTTAAGAGCAGTTTGTGGTGGTCTTTTGTGATATTTTTGATTTTAATTCAAGTGTTGCTAATTGTGGTTGAAAAACAAATTTCTTCAATGAGCCAAAAACATTTTTCTTAATAGGAAGGATTCTTTGTTAAATTTTAGTGTTAAATGTCCAAACACCTTTTGTTTGAAAAATAAAATCAAAAACATTTTTTTTGTTTTGTTTTTATTGTTACAATATAAAATGACCTTTTATGTTATGAAATGTTGATGATAAACTTTTGACATGCTTGTCACTTTACCAAGTAGCATTTGCAATTTTATGTCAATACGATTTGTTAAACATTAAGTGGACTGACTATTGTGCAGAACATTGAAAAGTGACAAAAGAAAATGGTAGGAATTTCTTTGATCTTGACGTAAAAAAGTAAAGATCTAAAGAGTTTTAAATTAAACAATGGAAAAAAAATTATTTAAATAGAAAAACATTTCTTTCTGAAAGAATATGATTTTTTTAGATCCTTTAATTTTGTCTAAATATTTGGGAATCAAAACTGATCTCTTATAAAATATAAAAAAAGATTGCGATCATTCTTTGTTTTTTGCAAATTTTTTTTAAATCTAATGATTTATTTTTATAATTTTTTGCATTAATTCACCCCTTGTGCTCGTGAAATTACTCTTCAAATTATTTAACTCTTAATTTATTATATAGCATAACATAACCCTACTTTTTTACGGTTTCACACTTTATTCTTTGCTAATTTCTATAATTTATTTAAAATCGACTGTCATTGCCATTTTAACTAATTAATTTATCATTTTAAACAATTTAAAAAAAATGTGCAAATTTGCAAAAATATGCTAATTTTCAATTTCTATTCATAGAAAAAAATTTCGCATTGAAAACTACAATATTCCAGATAATTCAATAAAAATCCCCTAAAGCTAAAACCAAAATCAAAAAGATCTCGCGAATATTGAATTACAAAATAAATACAACAAAGACAAGAGCACAAAAAAAAAGAAAAAAGAGCACCAAAATTTCTAAAAACTAATTTGCATAATACGATAATAAACAAACGACTTACAACAAAATAAACAAAATAAAACCTTTAAAGTCAATACATATAAATAATTACCAAAACAACAACAACAACAACAACAACAGCAACAAAAACATACATTTATTTATATAAAACTCATTAGCATATTCAAATTATTATTAAAATACAAACAAAAACACTATTAAGCAATAACAACAACAAACAACATTAAACCAACAACATGCAAATTTTTTTTCTTTTAATCCCTTTTTTTATTTCATTATTATTTACTCTTACACTCATCATGATTAGAGAAATTAAAACCTGAGTATTTAAGAGTTAAATTCTGAGAGCCACATCCTTTTTTTATGGGTTTATGTAAATGTGTATGATACGCTACTCCGCGGTACCCACGTTTTATTTAAAGCAAATAAAGACAGGAAGCACACGTTTTTTTTATTTTGTTGTTGATTTGTGATTTATTGCACACACTCTCATACAAATTAACATAAAATGCATTTTATACTCTGAAGAGATTTTATTTCAAAATCAAAACATTCTCATTTATGTACAATTGTTTACTAGTATTTGTTGTTTTTATAAATGAATGTTTATTTATATTAATGAAACCTAAATAAACTCTTTAAGTGTTAAGACAGAAGAGACACTAAAGGGGGAATAAAGTCAGCCACAGTCCTTTTTTGTTTTGTAGGTATTTAAAAGGATCGATCCTTTAGCGTGTGTGTGAAACGTGTGTTAATATAATTTATGCAAATATTTTTCATAAAAACGGAAATATTTTAAACAACAAAACTATTTTACACAATTTGAAAATGTTTTCTTTTGGAAGGCAAACAGCTACTGTATTTTTAAAAATGACCTTGGGTAATTTCAAGTAACAGGGATGAGTAATAATAGTAATTGAAAAAAAATCTATAAAAAGTAAAACTTAAGAAAATTTTCTATGAAAAATAAAATATCACGAATATTTTCTATAAAAAAAAAACAAAAATAAAATAAAATAAAAATGTTTTCTATAAAAAACTAAATTTAATAAAAATTGTCTATAAAAAGAAAATTTTCTATAAAAAGAAAATTTACTGAAAATTTTCTATAAAAAGAAAATTTACTGAAAATTTTCTATAAAAAGAAAATTTAATGAAAATTTTCTATAAAAATAAATTTTAATAAAAAGAAAATTTACTGAAAATTTTCTATAAATTTCTATAAATAAATTTCTATAAATTTTCTTTTTTCTTTTTTTTTAGAAAATTTTCATTAAGTTTTCTTTTTATAAAAAATTTTCATTAAATTTTTTTTTTATAGAAAATTTTCATTAAATTTTCTTTTTTTAGAAAATTTTCATTAAATTTTCTTTTTTTAGAAAATTTTCATTAAATTTTCTTTTTATAGAGAATTTTCATTAAAAATTTATTTTTATAGAGAATTTTCATTAAAATTTATTTTTTATAAAGTTAATGAAAATTTTCTAAAAAAAGAAAAATTAATGAAAATTTCAAAACAAAAGAAAGTTTAATGAAAATGTGCTAAAAATAATTTTATGAAATTTTTCCAAAAAAAGAAAATTTTATAATAATTTTCTGTAAAAAAAGAATTTATCACAATT